>SRPW01000196.1:0-32436 GCA_018360225.1 Claviceps pusilla | reverse complement strand
AAAAAAAAAAATGGCGTGAACGAGATCGTGAACGCGTTGAGGCACCTGTTGCTGCTCCCCTTTTCTGTTCGTTGGAGGAGGAAAGGCGAGAGGCGAGGGAGGAAAAGTCACACATCAATGGGTCGGGGACAGGACTTATTGGCAAGGTAAGTAGTAGTAGAGAGGGTGCGTTGTGGGTACGACCAGACCAGTCCAGTGGCGAGATGGTGGCTGTGACTGAGATTGCTTGAGCATGGGGATTCAATACGAGCTAACACTCGGAAGGAACAGACGGGTTGGGTTCCAAGGTTGGTTGCAAGGGTTTCTACTGTAGGTACCTACCTACCTAGTACGTATCTGCTTACCGTGCGGAAACGCCGAAGTACCTCTTGGGAACATGGATCTGCCAGTCCTTAGTATCCGCCGTTTTAGGTGGTTGCCTCGATACAACATAGCATTTAGGTATGGTGGGTGTCTACTTACGCAGGTACTCGGTACTTAGGTACTTATCTCGTTACTACTTCCTGTAGGTACCGCGGGAATAGGAACAACTTACAGGCACTCTCCCACCAGAAATACGGCGTAATACATGCTTCACATGGCTCTTAGAATAGCAAGATGAGTACCGTAGAAGTCTCAGGTTGTTGGCGGAAAGGGCAAGCCACCATTGGTCAGCCAACCGATGCACAAACATTCTTGTGTGCGCCCCTTTCCAAGCCGCCCCCTTCCTAGAAGCGTGCAAGTGCCTGGTCTCTTTTCAATTTTGACCAAGGGAAACTCAAACACTCCACCGAGTAACATGTGTGTATTTAGTACGGAGAGGACTAGATCGCAAAGCAAGGCATCGCCCCAGTTGTGCATCCACTTTCTGAAAAGCCTCTGTCCTTGCCTCAAAACTGCAAAACGAAGAATGATGAATACAGAACGGGGAAAATTGATCATGACAACCGACGCGGCTTCAAGATCTATCTGAAGCAATGTATCTCGATAGAAATTTACTAGGATCATGGCACTGGATTGGGGGGGGGGGGGGGGGGGGGAGGCTGAATTCTGAAACGCACAAAAAAAAGCAGGAATCGGACAACCATTGAGCACGTTGGAATTAAAATCCCGATTCGGAGAGGGAAGTCTGTTGGTGAATTGAGAATTAAGATCTGGTAGCTGACCCAGGCGGAGAGCCCGACGGGTGACCCATGAGGCTCCTTAATAACCTAACAGCCCGAGGTAAGAGACTGTAGTGCGGCTACCACAGGTCTTATGAAAGATAGTACTATATACAAGTATCTGTCTATTAATTATACAATTCTAATCTATCTCACTATAACTCAAGGTTTTAGTTTTCTTAAAGTACTTATTTAAATCATTTTATTCCGTTTGCCCATTGTTGGGCTGGGTTTTCTAGCAGAAAAGTTACCTGGGTAGGTACCTAGCTAAACTCACTAATAACCCGCGGCACTCAGAACTGTGACTGAGAACGATCCCCACCTGCATACTGCATTTAGCATGTAATAAAAAAGCGTAAGCAAACACCATTCGCAATTGTAACATTGATTTACAGAGATGAATTTATCATTTGGATACTAATTTTTGATCGGATTCGATTTAGGTACACATTTCCCCCCTGAAATTGTTCCATAAAATCATTCAAGGTCTCTGTTTACAAACTTGTCACTAATGCAATTAGGCTCCCCTCTAGACCTCGGAAAGCGGCGTTTTCCAAAAGTTCAGTCTGCCCAAGTACCTACTAGTTGCCCACTTCCATCTTCCCCTCCCCCACTTTGACTCGCACACCAAAAGTCAACTTTTAAGGGAGCAGGATTTGAACTTGTTTTGACTCTTTTCGACGACAGAGCCCGTCTTCGCGATTCTGGAACCAGCCTCCACGTTTCGCCACGAATCGCCATAAACAACGAGAGAGCTTTGGGCAGCACGGCGTTTATACCGCCCAGCCGCCGCAATAATGTCCCTGCTATCCGCTGAGGTGCACGCTGAGCTGACACAGCTTCTGCAAGCGCTTCAGTCCGCAGATAATGCTACGCGATCTCAAGCCGAGGAACATCTTCAGAACAACTGGACCAGCAGCCGACCAGAAGTACTACTCGTAGGACTTGCTGAACAAATTCAAGGTGCTGGGGACAATGCCGTACGTCATACCCTAATGCCATTTTGCCCGTCGTTCAACTCGGCCACGGCTGATTTGTGGTCAACGTGTGGGTTTAACACTGCGAATTTAGGCTCGATCTTTCGCTGCGGTCATTTTTCGACGAATCGCGTCCAAAACGCGCAAGATAGAAGCGAGAAACAATGTGGATATATTCTACTCGCTAGCAAAGGATCAGGCCATCGTCATTCGTCAAAAATTGCTGGAAACTCTCGCGACTGAGCCAGATCGTACAGTTCGCAACAAGATCAGTGACGCCGTTGCAGAGGTTGCGAGGCAGTATACAGACAATAGTGAGTATTCGGGAATCTTGACGGTAGCCATTTCTTACCTTACCTGCTGACAACATTGCTACTTGGACAGATGATTCGTGGCCTGAATTGCTTGGCGTTCTCTTTCAGCTCAGTCAAGCACCAGAGGTGGAAAAACGAGAGAATGCGTTTCGTGTTTTCAAGACGACGCCTGGAATCATTGAGAAGCAACATGAAGAATCAGTCTTGCAGGCCTTTCACAAGGGCTTTCAGGATGATGCTGTTTCGGTATGCCCTGTTCAAAAAAAAAAATCCACCTTTCAGAACTTCTCGCCTCATCCTCACTTTATCTTCAAAGGGAAGATGGACGCTAATTACTCTAAAAGGTTCGTTTAGCGGCCATGGAGGCATTCGCGTCCTTTTTCAGCACCATCAGCAAAAAATCGCAAGCCAGATACTACTCCCTGATTCCCGATGTTCTCAACATTCTCCCTCCAATCAAAGATTCCCAAGATTCCGACGACTTGAGCAAGGCACTGCTAGCTTTGATCGACTTGGCCGAGACGGCTCCCAAGATGTTCAAGCAGCTTTTTCAAAACCTCGTGCAATTCAGTGTGTCCGTCATTCAAGATAAAGATCTCGATAGCATATGCCGTCAGAATGCGCTCGAGCTCATGGCCACTTTCGCCGACTACGCGCCTTCCATGTGCCGCAAAGATCCATCTTACACGAACGACATGATCACTCAATGCCTGAGCTTGATGACTGATCTGGGAGAAGACGATGACGATGCTTCCGAGTGGCTGGCCTCAGATGATGTGAGACAACACTACTGCTAAATCGACCTTACCGGGTTTATCCAGCAGTTTTTAGCTAACATATTTCTCTAGCTCGATCAAGATGAAAGCGATCAGAACCATGTAGCGGGTGAGCAGACCATGGATCGCCTTGCAAACAAGCTAGGCGGCCAGACGATTCTAGCTCCTACGTTCAATTGGCTTCCCAGAATGATGAATTCTATGGCATGGCGAGACAGACATGCCGCCCTCATGGCCATTTCGGCCATTTCGGAAGGATGTCGCGATCTGATGATCAGTGAATTGAGCCAAGTACTTGATCTGGTCATACCGGCCTTGCAAGACGCTCATCCTCGCGTTCGTTGGGCAGGATGCAACGCACTGGGCCAAATGAGCACGGATTTTGCGCCAAAGATGCAAACAGACTTTTATGATCGCGTTCTCAAAGCTGTTGTCCCTGTACTCAACTCGCCGGAGGCCCGAGTCAAATCTCATGCAGCAGCTGCCCTCGTCAACTTTTGTGAAGAAGCTGAGAAGTCAATCCTCGAGCCTTACCTTGACGATCTTCTGGCACATCTTTTCCAACTTCTCCAAAGTGACAAGCGCTATGTGCAGGAACAGGCTTTGTCTACCATTGCCACGATTGCCGATGCTGCCCAAGCGGCATTCTCCAAGTACTACGACACCCTTATGCCACTCCTCGTCAATGTGCTTCAAAATCAAAGCGAGAAGGAATACCGATTGCTTCGGGGCAAAGCCATGGAGTGTGCTACTCTCATCGCCTTGGCTGTTGGGAGAGACCGGCTGGGTCAAGATGCGATGACTCTTGTTAATCTGTTGGCCAATATTCAGGCCAATATTACGGACACAGATGATCCGCAGGCTCAATATTTGATGCACTGCTGGGGTCGGATGTGCCGTGTCATGGGTTCTGACTTTGTTCCATTCCTGGAAAATGTCATGCCGCCTCTTCTAGAACTAGCCATGGCAAAAGCAGACATACAGTTGCTTGACGATGATGAACAGGCTGAGCAAATGAACGGAGAAGATGGCTGGGAGTTTGTTCCCCTCAAAGGAAAGATGATTGGCATTCGGACAAGCACCATGGATGACAAGCATATGGCAATTGAGCTACTTGTTGTATATGCGCAGGTTCTCGAGGCTGCATTTGCGCCCTTTGTAGCCAACATCATGGAGAAGATTGCTCTGCCAGGTCTTGCTTTCTTCTTTCATGACCCCGTTCGGTATATCTCAGCCAAGCTTGTGCCACAACTCCTCAGCTCATATAAAAAGGCCTACGGATGCCCCTCTAATGAGTTGGCGGGTCTCTGGACAGCGACTGTCAGCAAACTCCTGGAAGTACTCAGCGCTGAACCGTCCATCGAAACACTCGCTGAGATGTTTCAATGCTTTTACGAATCCGTAGAGGTTGTTGGAAAAGATTGCCTCACTGCCGCTCATATGAATGGCTTTATCGACTCTGTTCTTTCTACGATTGAAGACTACCAAAGTAGAGTTCTCCAGCGGGCAGAAGATAAAGAAGGGGCGACAGCTGATGATGTCGAGGACGAGGCCGAGGAGATTGAAAGAGAAATCGAGGATGATCAGACTTTATTGTCAGACATGAACAAGGCCTTCCATTCCATCTTCAAGAATCATGGCGCGGCTTTCCTCCCAGCATGGGAAAGGTTAATGTCGACATATGAAGGCTTCCTTACATCCCCGGATCCTACCCAGAGACAGTGGGGGCTCTGCATCATCGATGATGTACTTGAGTACTGCGGACCAGATAGTCACCGATATGCCAATTACGTCACTCAACCTTTGCTTGACGGCTGCCGAGATTCATCCGCAGCAATACGTCAGGCCGCTGCATACGGTATCGGAGTGGCAGCTCACCACGGAGGAGGGGCCTGGACACAGTTTTTGGGTGGATCAGTGCCATATCTGCTTCAGGTAACTCAAGTACCGGATGCTCGAAGCGAGGAAAATGTCTACGCGACAGAAAATGCATGTGCTGCTATTGCCAAAATATTGCATTTTAATGCTGGCGGCGTCGGGGATCCTCAAGCCGTTATCGCTCAGTGGGTGAAGACGCTTCCGGTCATCAATGATGAAGAAGCAGCTCCCTACGCATATGCATACCTTGCTGAATTGATTGACCAGTAAGTTGACGTTCAAGATTCCGTCGAAGCAACTTGAAGACTGCGGCTAATTGTTTCTCTTTTCTCTGCTTTTTCTCTCCTCGCCCCTCTTCAGACAAAATCACATTATTCTCAGTCAAGCAAGCAAAGTCTTCCTTTCCGTCGTGCAGGCTCTGGAGGTAGAAGCCATACAGGGACAGACAGCCAGCAGAGTAGCCTCTGCTGCGAAGTCTCTGCTCACGGCGGCAAACGTGGACCCGATGCCGCTCCTGAGCCAGTTCTCACAAGATTCGCAACAAATAATTATGCGTTACTTCAGCTGAGAGGATATAGTCTAATGTGTAACGGCTTTTGCGTTGTATCTTCCGATTGGAGAACTGCCAGCCGAGATGGATATTACCTTCGATGAAAATAGAGCGAATGAGTTCGTGTTTAGATGAAATGATATCACCGTAGAGGATCACATCATTTTGGTCAAATCTACTTAGCTAGCTACACCGGATTGGTGGAAGAATGAGTGTAGTCCGGCTCCTCAAATTACAATTGCTTGTTTGATAACATTTGGATGTCTTCGTGTAATATTGCGACGACTGTATGTAAGCATAAAGCGCCCCGCTGAGTAAGTACCTACCTACAGTACCTCTCTTGTACCTACCTACCTACCTACTTACCTAGTACTTAGCGTTGCAATGTCTCATGTTGTAACTTGCAAGGAGGCTGGGTTGCAGGAAATAAGTGGATACCTGTGAGCCAGGACAAGGACATGGACACACACGAGGCCCAACCAGACTCCTGCCACGCCGTCATCAAACTCTGTGCGTGATTGGCCCGTGCCCCGCACATGTACCGCACATCACAGGCTCAGTGCGTCCAGGCGCTGCCCGGGACCAGCGACTTTCTCCGAACTGAGCGCGGCCCGCAAATGACCAATAATCAGCAGAGTAGACATGGATAGTCAGTCATTGACTGATCACTACTGGTGGAGTTGGTGGTGGCTGGCCGGCCCCCCCCTGGTTGGACCACTTTCAACTTGACATCAAACGGACGGGACGTTGGAATCGCGTCAGGTCTCTCCGTCAAGAACCCTCCCGACCGCCATCGTGGCTCTGGTACACAGCACAACACAGCCTGCACCGGTGCCATTGTTATCATCAGTTTCTCCTATCACAAGGGAACAAAAAAAAAACGAGAATTCACGCCAGACAGTGCGAGCGCTTGACGGAACATATTTTCCCATCATATATCGCATCATTTCCTGTATGTCCCCTGCAGGGTCCCGGCTGCACGAGATCTTCTTGGGAAGAGAGTCCCACCAAGAACACGATCCAAAAGTGAGCCAAGAGCGAGGAGTCGACCCAGGAGCGAGATCTCTCCCAACCTCCACCTCTTAATTTATCCATCTTTCGAGCTTTCAGTCTCATTCGAGCTCTAGCATAATCACAAATCTCCTGGCCCCGGCGGCGTTGCGACTTTCGACGGAAGAGAAAGCGACAACAATTGCAGCGACAACAACAAAAGTATAGCACCAACAAGCACCGGGGTAGCGGTCATTGCGGGCCATCATTGTCGCCGTCATTTACAGCCATCATTACCGCCGGGCCGAGGTGGCGCAACACGTCTGGTCGGGTGTGGTCAAATGACTTCTTGGATTGCTGTTGGTGCATAAAATTCGGTCAGCCTATCGATCGCGTCTAAACACGGAAAGAACGGCGCATAAAATTCCCAATTCGATTGCCTCTACTTGCCAGCCTGCATGCTGAGACTTCAGCATCTCCTCCCGGCCCTGTCTTCTGTCCACCTCTTGTTTACTGGGTTGAAACGGTGAGGGAGTGGGGGCTTTCGAGTCTGATGCTGTCGCCATGGAGGGATTTTACTCGTCCAACGCAATGTCATCCCATGAAGCACGGCGTCAGCTTTCCCAACAGCGTGAGGTCCGACAGCAGCAACATGGTCAACACGGTCAACACGGTCAACATGCTCAACATGCTCAGCAGTCCACGCCCAATGCCATGGCTATGATGAACCCATCGGTAGTCTCGAATCCGCAGATGGGCTTGCAATCACCACACTCCGCAATGTCACAGATGGTTTCTGGTCAGCCCATGATGCCTGGAGATTCGCTTGACGATATCATTCGAAACAACCACAGTCAGATGCATCGCCGGAGGAGCATGCCACAAGCATATGGGAGCCCTTCGATGAATGCCCAAAGTCCCAGACGCTTGTCATCTAGTGGTGCATCAGGAGATGTCATGTCTTTTGGCGCAGGCCATGATGACCTGGGAAATTTTCAGTTTGCGCAGCAAGTTGGGCCCTCTTTTGCCGGCCTCGGCACGAATTTTGACATGTCGGATCAAATGGGCAATTTTGTTCCCAACGTCGCTGACTTTTCTGGCATGTCATCAGATCTCATGGGTTCCATGGCCCCTCCTGGATTTGGGCACGTCGATATGAATCAGATGTCAAACGAAACACTTTCGCTATTCCCACCATCTCCAATTTCCAGAGCCAGAGGGAATAATGACAGCGCCATGAACAACAACTTTTCGACGGCCTCCCAAATGTCTGGCCTCGATGCCTCTTTTCCCACAGAGCCTTCTCCCAGCACCACTAATCCAGGCTCGCATTCGGCGTCAGGTTCCATCAGCAGTCGCCCGAATAACATGATTCATTTGCCCACAACACAAATGGATGCGATCAGTCCAGCGGCGAGTCGGACCTCGGATGGAAAGGCTGCGAATACTGGGTCCAATGCATTTGGCCAGGTTCTACCGCCATCTTTGTCGAGACATGTTTCTTCGTCCGAGTCGGCAATGTCTCCACAACGTGCTGCGACCTCCTCGACCAACATCGCTCAGACGAACTCGACGTCCGGACCTGCAACGCCCATCACCGCTACAGCCCCGCGAGATAAAAAGGAAAAGACTATATATTCAAAAAGCGGGTTTGATATGTTGAAAGCCCTTTGGCTGGTTGCGACTAGAAAAGATCCAAAAATCAATTTGGGAGCAGTTGATATGTCATGTGCCTTTGTCGTTTGCGATGTGACAATGAATGATTGTCCCATCGTCTACGTTTCGGACAACTTTCAAAATCTCACAGGCTATAGTCGCCATGACATTGTCGGCCAGAATTGCCGCTTTCTGCAAGCCCCCGACGGCAAGGTAGAGGCGGGCTCAAAGCGGGAGTTTGTTGATGAGGGCGCTGTCTACAACTTGAAAAACATGATCCAAGAAGGCCGCGAAGTTCAGCAAAGTTTGATCAACTATCGAAAGGGCGGAAAACCGTTTCTCAACTTGCTCACGATGATACCGATACCCTGGGATACAGATGACATTCGCTATTTCATTGGGTTCCAGATCGATTTGGTTGAGTGCCCGGACGCAATCTCAGGCCAAGAGAGAGGTGGCGTGAAGATCAACTACAAACATAGTGATATTGGGCAGTATATCTGGAGCCCGCCTCCTTCAAGCCAGTGGGAACCTGAAAACGGTCAAACACTAGGAGTTGACGATGTCTCAACGCTTTTACAACAATTCAATCCCAAGGGCTTGGTATCTGACTGGCACAAACAGTCGTGGGACAAGATGCTTCTGGAAAACACGGATGATGTCGTGCACGTCTTATCTTTAAAGGGTCTGTTCCTCTATCTGTCTCCGTCCTCAAAACGGGTCCTTGAATATGACACGGTAGATCTTGTTGGCAATTCTTTGTCCTCTGTCTGTCATCCATCTGACATCGTCCCTGTCACAAGAGAGTTAAAGGATGCAACTGCTGGCAATCAGGTCAATATTGTGTTTCGAATCAGACGAAAGCAAAGCGGCTACACATGGTTCGAAAGTCATGGCTCTCTGTTTGTTGAGCAAGGCAAAGGTCGGAAGTGCATTATTCTCGTCGGACGCAAACGACCCGTCTTCGCTCTCAGTCGCAAAAACCTTGAAGCAAATGGAGGCATCGGCGACAGTGAGTTATGGACAAAATTATCGACGTCTGGCATGTTCTTGTTTGTCTCATCGAATGTCAGGTCATTACTTGACTTGCAGCCAGACTCACTTCTTGGCACAAGCATTCAAGACCTCATGCGCAAGGAGTCCCGTGCTGAATTTGGACGCTCGATAGAGCAGGCCAGAAGGGGGAAAATCGTAACATGTAAGCATGAAGTACAAAATCGCCGTGGTCAGGGTCTTCAGGCACAGACTACCCTGTACCCTGGAGACGCATCGGACGGGCAAAAGCCGTCTTTCCTGCTTGCGCAGACAAAGCTTCTCAAAGCCTCAACAAGAAGCCTAGCTCCAGCATCTTCTGCTGCCGCTAGCAACAAAGGAATGTCTTCTACATCCCGTTCACATACAGCTGCTTCCATGAACGCGGGGAGTGGTCCTGTCTCTCAACCTGCTGGTGGTGCCCTGATGCCAGGGACGCAGGACGCTGCGCTTGCAGCTGAGGATAACATTTTCGACGAACTGCGAACTACCAAATGCTCCAGCTGGCAGTTCGAGCTGAGGCAAATGGAGAAAGTCAACCGAATTCTTGCCGAGGAGCTTGGAGGCTTGCTGTCAAATAAGAAGAAACGGAAACGTAGAAAAGGCGTGGGTAATATGGTACGAGACTGTGCAAACTGTCATACACGTAATACGCCAGAATGGAGACGTGGTCCAAGTGGTCAGAGGGATCTCTGCAACAGCTGCGGGTTGCGCTGGGCAAAACAGGTATGTGATGTTTTTTCTTTTTCTTTTTTCTTTTTTTTTGTTGGATGGGGGGGCGCGTGATGGTAGGCTTCTGAGTTTGTTGCTGATATATAGTGGTAGACTGGTCGCGTCTCGCCTCGCCACTCCTCACGAGGGGGAAATGGCAATGGCGACAGCCATAGTAAAAAGTCCGCTTCTCCCATCCACTCGTCTCCACTACACAGGGAACTTTCCATGGAGACACCGAATCCGAGAGCTGCCAAGAACAACACCACTCAGCCTGACGCATCAGCAGCGGAAGAAGGCAACAAAACGCCAATTGGACATGCTGCAGGCCACAATGGACAGCAATATAACGTGACGCAAAAATCAAGTAACGCGATGCCACCACCAAGCCAACCGCTATTGTCTGGTGGGGTTGCGGGTTCCGGAATGACTTCGATAAGGGAAGAGCGCGAAACAAGTCAACCGTAGGTCGGGAGCATGGTTAATTGTTGTCCAGTCCATGTCGATCTTCATTTAAACCGCAAAATCTTGTTGTTTCATTTCGTATTGGCCACATATAGACTTGACGTAGGACGCTGTCTGCAGCTGTATAGTGTCTCTTGGCACATCGGTAGTCCCTATTAATGGGCTCTACCTTATATAGTATTACTGATTGTTAGCATATATCAAACCCCTATAAAGCAGTTGCCTAGCTAGTCTATCAAAAAAAAAACTAGCTAAGTAATTGTTTTATAAGGACATATACAGCTTCATACCAGTAATAGTATATGAGGTGGAACTTATTAATACAGACTACTTTATAAAGAAGCTATACGACTATGCAGCGTCCTAGGTCATTCTATAACGGCCAACAGGAATTGATCAGCCAGCTTTGCGGAAATCTGATTCGGGAATTGTCCTAACGACTTTTTTTTTCGGTTGCTGCGCTTATGACGGGTTTGGCTGCTCGCGTCACAAGATGATATGATGTATGATATATGATACATGTCAAGACTTCTCCATGAACAAGCAAGAGGCACTCCTGGCTGGGAGAACAAAAATGTACGAAGAATCTATGTTATGTCATTTTTATAAGATGCCGGATGGGCTCCCACTTGCTTTATACATGAATCTGACACTAACTGATCTGGTAGACAAGATTGACAAATATATGATCAATCTTTTTATGTGCTTCACGTTTCGCTT
The DNA here is from genome assembly GCA_018360225.1 of Claviceps pusilla. Taxonomy (NCBI): domain Eukaryota; kingdom Fungi; phylum Ascomycota; class Sordariomycetes; order Hypocreales; family Clavicipitaceae; genus Claviceps; species Claviceps pusilla. The sequence goes on along the minus strand of SRPW01000196.1, from coordinate 21,225 downwards.
GCATTGACTACCAATCATTCATTTTACAAGGAACATAAGGGCAGAAAAAATCACTCTAAAACAAAAAACAAAAGTGTCTATTTATGTTAAAATCTGGCGGTGTAAGGAAAGAGAAATTTGGCTGAACAGGAAATAAAAAAAAATGAAAAAGCTGCTACTACATGAGTTTTATAATTCGTCCTTCTCGAGCAACCGCTCTGGCTTGTCGTGATTCGCTGCTACTGGACTTGCATTGTCATCATCGTCTACCTTTTTGGGTCGTGCCTCTCCTCGACCCAGTCCTTGTTTTGCTTCCAGAATGGCAATTTCTTCGTCGTAGCTCGTCCATTCGGGTACTTGTCGTTTGGCCCTGTCGAGTTTAGGTTCCTTGGTCATGGGGTTGTTGCAGAGGTCAATGGTGCGAGCTTCTTTCAGACTGTCGTCACTACACCACGTTTCGCACCAGAGCCATTCTTGGGGGAGGCTATGGATAGGGATTTGGAACTGCATGTGATTCGGCAGATCTTGGTCCAGATTGGACAGGCTCGCAGGGTCAGCCGAAAGAGCATGGTACTGTTGTCGGAGACGATCTCCGGCAGCGAGCTCCCTGAAGCGTCGCAAGTCCACGACGTAGAGAGCGGATATGTGATAGGGCTTCCCGCGCAAGTACTTGGCCCAATAGCCTTGCTTCCAGAAGCGGAAGCCTTCCATCTCGACGCGAGAGTCACACATGGGGGTGAATCCATATGGGGCTCCATGCAGATCCAGGTTGACCAAGTCCATCATGTCAGTGCGGACGATCTGGTCAGCGTCGACAAAGATGACTTTGTCGAGCGACAGGGGAAATAACACATCCAGAAAGAGGATTTTATAGCCCCATATTTCCCTCTGCTTTTCCTTCTGTTGTCTTAGCCAATGGGGCCATTTGTACGTGACCATTTCGTAGCTGAATCCATATGCCTCAGCCAGGTGTGGGATAAATTGCTTGAAAGATGGCGAGAGAAATTGTTCTATAAACCAGAACTTGACACTGCGCTCTGTGTTGCGCATGACTGACAGGATCATGATGCTCAGCATTCGCTCATACAAATGTCCACTAGCGACGGAGAAAATATTGATGTCGGCATGTTGTGGCTTTGAAAGAGCTTCTTTGCCTTTGATATTGCTGAGAAACCCCTCGGCCAATTTGAACCCTTTTGCGAACAAACTCGTGTTGTCGGCATCCTGCCCAGGATCGCCCAGAACGTCGTGCTCTTCCATTCCAACATGGCGCTTGAGTCGTGGATAGACGGTTGTGCCTTGAAAGTCCATCAAAACCAACTCTGCACCTTCATCGCCTGGTACCGGCTCCCACCCATGAGCTCCGATGCTCTCGATTCTATATATCTCCCGGCTTCTCCCTTCCTTCAGCTCGATGTGGTAAAGACCAGGGTTTGCCTTGAATTGAAAGAATCCCAAGTTGGCCATGATGATCGTGTCAGTGATAAAGGGTTGCGTCTCTGTGGCAAGAACAAGTTGCGCGCCACGTGGAGGAGAGTTGGTGCCCTCTCGGGAATGGCCTTCGATCAGTATGTGCTGAAGTTGGTATGTTGCCTCAACGTCAAATTCCGCCGCATCCAGCTTAATATTGTCAAGGTCATGCATGGACGATTTGGGTGCTACCAACCAAGCTGGTGGGACATCGAGGCCTGCTGTCATGAGAGCATTGGACGGAAGTCCTGTGAAATTTGCTTGGAGGAGTTTGAGGCTTCCGTCTTCTTCAAATATGGGCTTTGGCTCCAAAACATATCGGAAAAACCGCTTGACAGGAAGTTCTTCAAGCTTTTCCTTGGGGTTCAAAATCATCTTGATGTACACTCCGTGTAACTTGGACAATGTTCCTAGAATCGGAGCCCATCTCTGGGCGGTTTCGCTAGCTGGGTCCAAGAGTCCTACAATATGTATGCTTGCTGCCTTTGGATCTCCCGTCTCTATGGCTGTATATTTCGTACTCCAAGTATCATACATCGTAGATCGAGTCGAAGGGGCTGATTCGAATATTCCCTCTGGCATGTCAGAGATAGTTGACAAGGCAACAAGGGAGCTAAGCTTGGCCGCTGCCATGGGACCAGAGATTGCATCAGTCAGACCCAGGTCTTGGACTGCGGCAAAGACAGGATGGATACGTTGTGCGCGTTCCAAGTCTAACAAGTCTTGGAAGTCCTCGGATGAAAAAGAAAAGCCAGGTGCTATCGGACCTATTACTCTTCCATTCAGAATCACGCCTTGTGAGCTTGGCTTTAGCTTCGCAGCGCTGAGAACCGTCGTGAGGCCTTCGGCGTAGAGGTTGGCCGCATCAAAGTTTGGGGCCTCTTGGACGATGGACTGTAAGTCATCGATCGAGCGCAATTCTGGTAACTCGTTCTCCTTGCTCTTCAGAGCTGCGATTACCTGAGATGATTCTGAAAAGTCGCTACCTGTGTGAATAAGATCCACACGAACTGCCGGGTTTTCCCGATTGAAGGCCAGCGCTGATAATACAAGCTCAAGACCAGCAGTTGAAGACATATTCGCAAGCACGGTAACTGTAGCCCAATCCTCTCTCGACACGTCTTTCTTGGCGTTCAGAATCGGTAATGACTGAAAGAATGCCTCATTATCCGCATAAATCTTCCCAACATTGATAATCCGCAGCGACTTGTTATCACCCTGTGAGATGTACTCGTTCCGTCGTGATCTTGCTCTGCTAAGCCAAATTTCGTTTATTGAGTTATTATCTTCAAGGGTGCCTTGATATACTCCTCTTTGTACGGTTTGAAGATCGTCTCCTATGATTGCGCTCACGCTTTGCATCCAGTTTTGATCGCGAGGAACCAGGACGCCATCTAGAAAAATTGGACGAACAGCGGTATCAGCCTGGAGTCTTTGAATCCACTTGTTGTTGGACTGAAGTTGTTCATCCACATCTGCAGCTCTCGTTTCCGCATTGGACGACATGGATTGGCCATTGGCCAGTACCGGACGACCGTTAGTGACAGATAGCAGAAGCGATTCATCGAACACTCCACTCTTTTGATTCAGTTGCTCGATGTATGAAAATAACGTGCTAATACCATAGTTTTTCACGAGAGAATACGCAGCCTCAGCCTGCCTTTCCGCATTGCTCGTGGTTTGCAATGGCACAAATCCAAACCTGATCGGAATTCCTTGATACATTAGCGAAATAACCCGACCGATGAAATCAAGGTCTTCCGTAATTGACAGGTCTGCGGTAAAAACCATATTGAAGACGTTCAGCCCGATAGGTGGGATTTGACCGGGATAAGTTCTTTGAAGTAACGAGGTCAGAGTCTTAGGATACGACTCGTAAATATCATCTTTCTCCAAGTCATTAAACCATATTATGGCGTTTCCATTTTCTGATCGATCTGTCCAGTCGTATCTCGGTTGTTCCTCTTCATTCTTTGCGGACGACACGGCTTGATGACCGAGCAAAGCAATTGCATCAGCCCCATTAATACCAAGTTCCCGAATTCCGTTGATCAATGTGCGCTCTCGTCTAAGAATATCGACAAGTGTGAATGGGTCAATTTGCCGGTCGATGAGCTGAGCGCCATTCATCCAGAGATGGTTCACACCGTCGCGCACCAATTGTGCATTGATTCGTTTATGTTCTTCAACAAAAAGGCTTGAAAGATTCTGCGAGGATATGAACTGAGCATGTTTTGGAAAGTCTTGTGAGAGCTTAACTAGCACATCGAAAGGATTTTCACTCTGTTGTATGAACGTAGCCGCTCTCATACCCACGGAACGCAGGTCCGTCTTAGACAAAGTCTTCAAATCAATGGGATTCTCATCCTCGCCCTCAAGCACTGTCTGTGATCTCAACGGTTTCCGATCAACGTCTTGGGCAGTGTGACGATCATCAATGACAATATAATCTGTTTTCTTCAAAGCAAGTTGAACGCCATAACCACTGATGTGCAAAGGTCGACAAACGCTTGTAGTTCCACGACGATAGCGAATTCTATAGTTCAGATCCAACATACGCGCCGATTTTGATAGCTTTTGGTGATAGTTTGCGAACTTTGGTGATGTAGGGTCTGCAAAAAGAATCGCCTCTTTTCCCAAACCGAGCGTACGGTCAAATGGTAGTATCTTGACGTCGCTGGAGCGTTGTTAGCAGCGGGGCAATCCAGAAGCAGGATACGACTTACGATGAGAACAAATCGTCTCTGACGCTTATGTCGAGATCCGGTGTGCAGTATTGTTTCCGGTTGAACAGAACCCAGACTTCGCAATCGCGATGCTCCACAAACGGCTCTATAGCAGTCTCATAATATTGATAATGTGCTTCGATTCTAGGTGCTGCTGAGCGCAGAGAAAGTGCAAGATTGAAGGTAGATAAAGCATCGGGATCCGACATGTGCCCATCGGAGCGGAGGACTTCGAGAAACTGGTCGTATAGTTCGGAATCTGTCGTGGCTTTACTAAAATGACCACTCGCAACACGGTCTAATATTGGGAAATAAGACGATGAATTTTCTCCTGCGGCTGTCTCGCTTTGATCTTTTAGCTAGCGATTCACATGATCGTGAAGGAATCGGTGTACATACATGAGCTCTAATAAGTACGGCCCGGCGTCGAATGCAGCCGTCATGCCAATTCTGACGGCAGGAACGGCAGCCACTAATCGCGCAGCAAAACCCAGCCCAACGAGCAACGGCAATTGCTCAAGACTCAAATGCATTATTGCTGATACATCGGTGGTATGTACTAGGTATGTATGTACGTAGGTAGGTAATCGATACCAAGAGCCTCTTACGAGTCACCCACAGAGATATAGGGTGTCCTTTCGTGGAAGAGAAATTTCGACTGATACTTAGATATCAAGATGACAAGCGTCAAGTATGTAGTCAGAATCAGCTTGCGATTTCTCAAACATGGAACTGCGAAGTGTTGAAATGTTTCAAACAAGAAACAGTGCCGTCTGAATGACTGATACCCTTCTTAGTCTGTCGGCACGGAGCTTATTAGTGAACACAGTCGCATCGTTTAGTTCGAAAGGCTGTCCGAATAGAGATTAGCGTCATGACACTGCAAGTGCAATGCTATGGCAGAATCAGGAGCTGGGAGAGAAGGGGTCAGGGCGGTGTGTTGAGAGTGGATGGAGTGACGGAGCAATAATAGTCCGACTCGCAGGCTGTCATGCTGCCCACATTCGAACATGGACACGATGCTCAATTGCTTGTAGGCCCACCTCTACCTTCGGGGCGTTCGTTCAACTCTCTCCATGCTGTTCTACCAGCCCACGCATAGTATATCCTGCAGGCGAAAGGAGTAATCAGATTGTCGTTTCAAGCAATTGCTGTTCTCGTCAAATTGCGCCTCTGCTCCGCCAACGCACGAAGCCGCGGCTTCTTGCTTCCCTGTCACCACGATGCAGTCCTCCCCAGGCATGTTAACTAAGGTACATGTCATGTCATCCCCTGTTGTCACTCAATTCCTGTTCTGACAGAGAAACAGTTTGAATCGAAGTCATCCAGGGCGAAAGGCATTGCCTTTCACCCCAAAAGGTAGATAACACTGCCACTCGCACGAGAATATTTGAAAGCTAATGGGCTATGACAGACCATGGATCCTCGTGGCTCTTCATTCGTCAACAATCCAGTTATGGGATTACAGAATGGGCACCCTAATCGATCGCTTCGAAGAACACGACGGACCCGTTCGTGGCGTCGACTTTCACAAAACTCAGCCTCTTTTTGTGTCGGGTGGTGATGACTATAAGATCAAAGTTTGGTCATACCAAACTCGCCGTTGTCTCTTTACTTTAAGCGGTCACCTTGATTATGTTCGCACCGTATTCTTCCACCATGAATTGCCATGGATTTTATCTTCATCGGACGATCAAACTATACGCATCTGGAACTGGCAAAACCGATCCCTGAGTATGTAACGTATATTACAACTCCTCACCATTGGTGAATATTACTGATGATGTAACGATAGTCTGCACGATGACGGGCCATAACCACTACGCTATGTGTGCTCAATTTCATCCTAAGGAAGACCTCGTCGTTTCTGCGTCGCTCGATCAGTCCGTTCGTGTCTGGGACATTTCCGGCCTCCGAAAGAAACATTCTGCTCCCACCTCGATGAGCTTCGAAGATCAGATGTCCCGCGCCAACCAAAATCAAGCGGACATGTTCGGTAACACCGATGCTATCGTCAAATTTGTCCTAGAAGGCCACGATCGGGGCGTCAACTGGGTGGCTTTCCATCCCACTATGCCACTCATTGTGTCTGCCGGTGACGATAGACTTGTCAAGCTCTGGCGCATGAGCGAGACCAAAGCTTGGGAAGTTGACACCTGCAGAGGTCATTTCCACAATGCATCGGGTTGTCTTTTTCACCCTCATCAAGACCTGATTTTGTCAGCCGGCGAGGACAAAACGATACGAGTTTGGGACCTTAATAAACGCACCGCTGTTCAGTCCTTTAAGCGAGAGAATGATCGCTTCTGGGTTATAGCCGCGCATCCTGAAATCAACCTCTTCGCTGCAGGCCATGACAATGGCGTCATGGTGTTCAAGCTGGAACGTGAACGACCAGCTTCTGCAACGCATCAGAATCTTCTCTTCCACATAACAAAGGAGAAGCAAATTAAATCATACGATTTCCAGAAAAACATTGAAAGCCCAACCCTCTTATCCCTCAAGAAACTGGGCAGTCCATGGGTGACTCCCCGCACCTTGTCGTATAACCCTGCCGAGAGATCGGTTCTCGTCACCACTCCCAGTGATGGAGGATCCTATGAACTAGTCAATCTTCCCAAAGACGGCTCAGGCGCTATTGAACCAAGCGAGTCCAAGCGAGGGTCTGGAAACTCTGCCATATTCGTCGCGAGGAATCGATTCGCTGTGTTGAATGTTTCCAGTCAGACGATCGACATCAAAGATCTCTCTAACAACGTTACTCGATCTTTCAAACCACCAGCCGGGACCAGTGACATTTATTTTGGGGGCACTGGCAATCTGCTCATCATTACACCGACTGCGGTGCATCTGTACGACATACAGCAGAAGAGAAGCACTGCCGAATTGGCCGTCAGCGGAGTCAAGTATGTCGTATGGTCTGCTGATGGCCTCTATGCCGCACTTCTCAGCAAGCACAATGTCACCATCATTACCAAGACACTCGAGCAAGTCAGCACGTTGCATGAGACTATCCGAATCAAGAGCGCCACTTGGGATGATGCCGGAGTACTTCTGTATTCGACTTTGAACCACGTCAAATATACCTTGCTGAATGGCGATAATGGCATCGTGCGAACGTTGGACCAGACTGTCTACCTGGTCCGAGTTAAAGGCCGCAATGTGTACTGTTTAGACCGCGCGGCTAAACCACGTATCTTACAAATTGACCCCACAGAATACCGCTTCAAGCTTGCCTTGGTCAAGCGCAACTACGAGGAAATGCTGCATATTATTCGTACATCCAGTCTTGTGGGGCAGTCGATCATTTCATATCTTCAGAAGAAAGGATATCCCGAGATTGCACTACAATTTGTGCAAGATCCAACAACTAGGTTTGATTTGGCGATCGAATGCGGTAACCTCGATGTCGCAGTAGATATGGCGAAGCAATTGGATAAACCGGTTTTCTGGGGCCGGCTTAGCTCTGAGGCTTTAGCGCATGGCAATCATCAGATTGTCGAGATGTGCTATCAAAAGCTTAAGCAATTCGACAAACTATCGTTTTTGTACCTGGCTACAGGTGATCATTCCAAGCTAGCACGGATGGCCAAGATTGCCGAGCACCGAGGAGACTTTAGTTCCCGATTCCACAACGCTCTGTATTTGGGGGAGGTTGAGGATCGCATCCAAATGTTCAAAGAGATTGATCTCTGTGCGTATAGGCCAATTCTGCGAAAGAGATCGCTTCCAACTAATGCTTCTTCTAGATCCTCTTGCTTACATGACTGCCAAGTCGCATGGTCTCGACGACGAATGCCAAGCCATTTTGGAAGCTACTGGTACAACTGAGGACCAGCTTACTATGCCTCCATTGGGCGATCCGTTAAACATTCCTAAACCAGTTGTCCCAACTTTTAAAGCCAATTGGCCTAGCAAGGCAAGCTCTCAGTCTTTCTTTGAACAAGCTCTTCTTGGTCAAGTCGAGGGCCTGTCCCTCGAGGATGAATCAGCTACGGCCATAGCGCTCGATGAAGGTGTGGATGGAAAGAACAATGTGGAACGACATGGTGGCTTGGTCGAAGACGAGGATGAAGATGCTGCTGGTTGGGATCTGGGCGACGATGATGTACCAGAAATGGACGGCGACTTTGTGAATGTGGACAGCGCAGAAGCTGGTGGTGCTGGCAGCAGTGAGGCGGACCGATGGGCTCGCAACTCGCCTCTAGCAGTGGACCATGTTGCAGGAGGGTCTTTCGAGTCTGCCATGCAGCTGCTCAACAGGCAAGTTGGTGTCGTCAACTTTACTCCACTTAAGCCTCGATTTATGGAGGTGTATCGGTCTTCTAGAAGTTTCTTGCCTGCTTCTCCTGGTCTTCCAGCACTGGTCAATTATGTTCGTCGAACCATCGACGAAACGGATTCTCGTCAAGTTCTCCCCATTGTTCCCCGGGATCTGGAGCACCTGGCCGCAAATGATCTACAAAAGGGGTATGATTCAATGAAGGCCAATAAACTCGAGGATGGAACCAGGATTTTCAAGGGCATTTTGCATGCAATCCTGGTCAATGCCGTTTCGAGTGAAACAGAGGCGGCCGAGGCGAAAAAGTTGATCACGTCGGCCAGCGAGTACACTGTAGCGATGGATATTGAACTTGCCAGGCGAAAGCTCGGAACTCCCGATGTCGTGGCTCAAGATCCTGCCAAACTGAAGAGGAGCTTGGAACTCTCGGCATATTTCACGATCCCGAAGATTCAAGTCCCTCATCGTCAGTTGGCACTTTTAAGTGCGATGCAGCTAGCTATGAAGAACAAAAATTACAACTCAGCGTTGAGCTTTGCGAACCGAATCATTGCCAATGGGGGCTCTACAAAAATTGTGGATAATGTAAGTTTTTTTTTTGTGCTTGGCATTCGCATATCAGCTGTCACTTGGTTTGACTAAACTAACACTCCCTTCCCGTAGGCCAAGAAAACCAAGGCCCAATGTGAACGAAATCCGAATGATTCAATAGACATCGAATTCGATCAATTCGCCGAATTTGATGTTTGTGCTGCTAGCCACACACCCATCTACAGTGGCAGCTCTTACGAAGAGTGTGCTTTTGACGGCTCCAAGTACCACCCCAAATACAAGGGAACTGTGTGCCGAGTATGCGAAGTGTGTGAAGTTGGCAAGCATGGCAGTGGCTTAAAACTTTTTGCTTAATTGACTTAATACTTTGTGAGGCAATCTTCACAATGAAAAGCACATATTGGGAAGGAAAACAAACTTTTGGTTGATCGCAGGACTGCTAGCTAACAGTGCCATTGGCACTGGCCATTGGTAACTAGTCGTACAGATAGTGGTAGAGAAGTGATCTAGAGATGTTGGCACACACGAAAAAAAAAGAATTACCGCATAACTCCTTAATAGTTGATAACGTGTTGAAGTATTCTCTGCTCATTTTGTAGTCCTGTCGTCTGATGTACCAATCGAGTGTGATTTCAAGAGTCGGAGCGATTGTCCGCACGTATGCTAATTAAACTATGGTCTCCAATTCACGAGCATACCCCAACGTGTTTTCTATGATGACTTGACTGATGTCCTTGCTCTGGTTGTGATCTTCGCCTGCATCAGCTGTGTTGGGGAAGTATATGTGGCCATCCTGAACTCCCCAGCCTCTGTGCTTGGCGAACTGGATGACGTCGCCCTCGGAGTCGAGAAAGAGAAGACTCTTGGTGGAGCTAATTGGCAAGCTAGGATATGCGCGCTCGCTACTGCTTGCGATTTCAGAGCGGATCTGGTTCTTGAGAATCTATCATCAAAAGAGCAAAGGTCAGCGAGTCGAGGATCCAGCTTGTATTCCAAGAGCCCTTTTTTTTTTTTTTTTTTTTTTTTTTTTTTTTCTTCTCACCTCAGAAAATACACCGTACTCATCGCACGGCACCTCGCTACTCTTCATGGCTTTCCATACACGGTCATAGCTTCCTTCCATCAGCCACCTCTCCAGTCGAATAGGATACCCAAGGTATCGATCGCCCTCGACATCGCCGGCACTTCCACCTCCCTCTCTGTTGGCCAAGCCCTCCAGTTCTGTATGAAACTCGGCGTAACGTCCCTGTGTGAGCAGGAGGAGGAGGCTCAAGCCGGTCACTTTGTTTCGCTCTTGCACGTTTGGTAGCAGGATCGATGAAGGTAGTTCGTAGAATGGCTGTAGCTGCTGCACATAGCGCGTGAAACCGTCAGGATTGCGGGCTCGGATGGCGAAGAGCGCGCCCTGCTCGTACGTCTCACGAGCGAGAGCGAGAAGCTGCGGCGAAGACGAATGGCTGGGTGTGAGGGCATTGAGACTGAGGAGGGCGAGCTTCGCCTTGGATAGCAGAGCATTGGCTTCGGGATAGCTCATCGATGGGGAGTGCTTGAGCTGGGCGAGTATCTGAGAAACGATTTGTTCGCCCATTTTAACGAGTATCGGACTGCTTCGTGAGAGGGAAAAGAAGAAGAGAGAGTATCAGGACAATGAAGTCAGAAATGTCGTCCAATCGTCGGCAGCAACAGCATAAAGTTTTTTTTTGTTATTTTGGTAGGAAGAAGGTTTTTTTGATTGGGTTCGTTTTCTTTTCTTTTCTTTTCTTTTCCTTTCCTTTCTTTTTTTTTGGTTTGGAAAACTTGGACGATAGATGTCGATCTACTCAATCTCAATATGTCTGTCCTCGAGCATCTCAGGCTGGCATAGGTGACGACGAGGAAGTGGGTACATGTCAAGAATTATGTAATCAACCACAACCAAGGTCGAGCCGGGAGTTGGTTGGCACATGCCTGCTTCAGCTTCAGTTCCAGCCAGCCAGCAGGCAGCCTGCACGACGTTGCTCGTTACTGCCGTTTTCCGCCTCTTTTTCCACGCTTCGACTCCCAGTCCGTGGACTCCTGAGAAAGTCTCGGTCCGATGCCAGGCCACGTCGCGCCCAATGCTATTTTTGTACATACACATATGAAGTATGTACATATGTATTTTGTCCAGGCACAGTGGGTATCTGCTCTAAGCAAGCACGGTGACCAGAAAAATTTTCGTCTGCGCGTTATTTATATCCACGCACATGTCGCCTGCTGTTGTCTTTGCCATCCGAAGCCGTGACCAGGACTGCGGACCAACACTGGCGAGGCATATTGGCGGATTGGCAGATTGGCAGATTGCGCCTCGTTATCTCGCCGCCCCACCTGCAAACGCCCCACCAGTCAGTCAGCCAGCCAGTCAGCCGGTGTGTGCTGTGTGCTGGCTGGGCTGGTCTGTCACGCAGTCCGGCAGCTGGTTGGAAGCTGTCCGCAGCTGTCAGCAGCTGTCAGTGCATCACATCCAGTTTCATACGCAAGTTGGCAACTAACCAACCAGATTTTGTGTGCGACCTTGTTCTGTGTGCCCCTTTGCACGCCCTTTCCACGCCCTTTGCATGCCCCTTTGCAGTGACTTTGATTTTGTCTTTGTTCTCTTGCGTCTCTACCAGACGTCTCCTCCCTGCTCCGCCCTTACCCCCTCCTCCCTGGCCGTTCTCTCCGCTCGTCTCTAGTATCTAAGCCTGACTTCTCGCCTTCTTTCAGAAGCGCCCGTTAGTTGACGGTGGGCGTCTTTTCGTCGTCTTTCTCGTCGTCCGTCGTTCGTCATTCGTCATTTGTCGTTTGTCGTTTGTCGTTTGTCGTTTGTCAGAAACAGTGAGTGCCACGGACACACGTCTCCGAGTCCCGATTCTCTCGGTCGCGGAAAGTCGGCATTGCGATCGCGGATCAGTGGCCTGCGTTTGAAAGTTGTAGGTTCTTGGAGGCCCAGTTTTGAGTGCTTGAGAGCCGAGACGACGTAATTCTTCGTCTGACAACAATCCAGGTGCCCAAATCCAGGCTGTCACGCTCTCAACTTTCTGGAGAGATGGCGAATCAATTCAGTGCAACCTTCGTACCTGGCGGGTTTGACGACTTCTATATGCCCCCAGTCGTAGCACCAGCCCCGCAAAGGTGTGTGTTTTGAAACGTGGGCATGGCAGAGCCCTTCAAATCCATGTTGAGAATGACGTCAAAGACGACGAGAAAAATATTGAGAAGAGAGAGCTGAGAGAGCAAACAAGAGTCAAGAATCAAGATGGCAACAGACTTGACTTGACATGTGAGTGGGGCTCTTGAACTAACGATGACTTGCATTCTGCCAAAATATCCAGAATCACCCCTCAGGTACCCCGGAACATGCAAGATGACTTGCAACGTCTGGAGTTAGAGGCAAGAGAGAGCACCCGACAAGACGCTCGCGAGCCGTCTTCATATCATGTTCGGCAGTCTCCGAAGACCTCAAGCGTTCCGCAAGAAGCTCTTCACGCCAGCAACGACTCGACTGAGCGGTGCGTCACCGCAAGGGCTCCTGGCGCTGGTGACATTACAGCATTCAACGATGATTCTGACCGTCGCGCGCTGTCGTCGGACGCTGACACGTTTCGAAATGCGCCTTCCTTTTCCCCCTTTCCAAAAGTAAGCGGTGACAACATCCCCCCCGCAGACGACGCCAAGGAGGAGATATTATGGAACGCACGAAAGCATGTTCTACACTCGCAGAATGTGGACATGCAGATAAGTTGGGCCCGTGATGTGCTCATTTGGGTCGAAATCTCCATGGATGCCATGGCACGGGAGTCTGCAGAAGGAGTTCGACCAGCTACGCCTCGCATCGAACATGAACTCCGTGTGGACGCGGTCAACATTATCGAATATCTGGCAGGACAAGAGCATCCAGATGCCTTGTACATCCGCTCCAAGTGGCTTGAATTTGGAAAGTTTGGCCATCGTGTTGACAAACGGGAGGCATTTGCCGGATACAAGCGTGCATCAGAATTGGGCAACGCGAGATCTGAATACCGCATGGGTATGCTTTTCGAGCAGTCCAATGACATGTCCAAAGCCAAGGAACACTACTATCAGGGCATGAGTCTGAAGGACTCGGCAGCGTTTTATCGCATGGGTATGATGAGCTTGCTTGGTCAGCATGGTGAACCAAAGGACTATGTCCGTGGGTTGGAGCGCATCAGGTCGGCGGCAGATTGCTCCGATGAAGATGCGCCTCAAGGGGCATACGTCTACGGCATGCTGGTCGATCGTGATCTGCCAGACATCACCATACCGGATGGCCTTCTAGCATATAACTTGGATACCGCTAAGATGCACGTGGAGAAAGCCGCATATCTAGGATTTGCCAAGGCTCAGCTCAAGATGGGCCAGGCCTACGAGCTCTGCCAGCTTGGGTGCGAATTCAACCCATCCTACTCGCTACATTATTACGGCCTAGCTGCCAAACAGGGGCTCCCGGAAGCTGCTCTCGGCGTGAGCCGATGGTTCCTTTTTGGATACGAGGGAGTTTTCAAGAAGAATGAAGAGCTTGCCTTCAAATACGCGCAAGAAGCCGCTGCCTCGAAGCTCTCAACCGGTGAGTTTGCCGTGGGATATTACTATGAGATTGGCATTCATGTCAACCAGAGTATATCGGATGCACGTAAATGGTATCAGCTTGCAGCCGATCATGGAAACAAGGATGCTTTGGGTCGACTAGAGTCTTTGAGCCTTGATCAAAGTCTTTCCAAACAGGACCATGAAACGACAACCTTGACTAGAATCAAATCACAACACGGCTCGCAGCGTGGAACGCGACCAGAGCGTTTCAAACATGCCCAGCAAATGCCTACACTGAACGAAGCTCCACCGTCACATACAGGTTCCACTAGCGAGACTCAACAATCCTCGACAGTGGCTTCGCGGCGCTTTAGCAGGGGCTCAGCAGCAGGATCTCCTCGTGTATCCCCACAACCATCTCCAGGTATGAAGCCGACAATCGTCTCGGACTATGCTGGATTTCCCGATCCATCCAGAGCATCCGTCGTCGGCACGGATAGGCCGTCCGCCGCTTTTAACCTCCGCCTCGGTGGGAACACGCAAGCACTCTCGCGGCCACATTCGGCCGCGCCGTACCCAGATGACGATGATCGGCCAGCACCTTTGAACGTCAACCGTTCTCATTCGACGGCACCTTACCCGGAAGACGATGCCAATGTGCCGACAGCAGTGGGATTCGGTCGTGGATTCAACCCGTTGACATCGCCGCATACGGGCAGGCCGTCACCATCCAGCGCGTTTGGCATCAGAGCACAATCACTCGGGGCACAATCATTGCCACTGTCTCATTCAACTGGAAGTCTGCAGCCTTCGGCACAAGCAGGCCATCATGTCCGTGGCCGAGTTGCTTCCACGGGAAGAGATCACCAAGGGCCGGGCGGTGGTGGTGGTGGGTATGACACATACGGCAGACCTTGGAGTTCCCAGCAAGCTTCTTCAGGCGCAAACATGGTGGCCGCAAACGCAAACCGGCTACCAAACCAACCTCCTCGTCAACCTCCTCTTTCCTCACACGATCCACGAATCGCGTCTCAGAACTATGAGAGGTTTTCAAGAGTTCCGGTTGCGCCTGGGTATCCGGAAAGACTCAGTTCGATAACGACGCAGGAAGCACCTCAATCTCATCGGGCCCCAATGGTGTCATCTAGCTCCGGGCACGTGGCCTTGAATTCACGTCGGCCAAGCGCGGGGGAAGGAGTCAGGATTGGAAGCGCGCCTCCGACCGGTATGCCCGGACAGAGGCCCCCGGAGCCGTCGAGAATCCACTCCGGACCAGGTGCCAAACTTTCAGGAGCTGCATCTGCTGCGCCAGCTGCGTCAGCTTCAAAGCCCAGCAAGGGCCCAGCAACCTTTGAAGACATGGGAATTCCACGTGTCAAACAAGAAGGGGACTGTGTAAGTACATTAAGGCCACGAGACGTGCTCATGTCGACTGTGAGAGAGTTCTGTATACCTAGGTAGATGGCTAACATGTCTGTTTAGGTGATCATGTAGTTGAACCGTCAGTACGGGTTAGGCTATTGTGCAGCGGCTTCATCTTCGCGGTTCAGCGACGATACACACAGAGTGAATACCGCGTCTGTTACAAGGGCCTGGATAAGCCGACTTATCCATCTAGTAAAGGGCTCTGCCGCCGGAAGGGAGAGAAGAAAGGATGTGCATGGACTTGAAAGAGCAGTCTTTTTTTTTTTTTTTTCCTGTCATATGCACTGAAGGAACAAAGCATTGCTCAATATACCGAAACACCATGTACGCAGGACGCTCCTCGTCTTGGGGTCTTTATTTCTAAAGTTTTGGCTACATTCCACGCGTGGTGGCTGCATGAGCAAATTGCACATTTTTTTCCTACACCACGCCTCCTCGTCTGACATGCCTGCTTGCACATCATGATTTGACCACACAGTAAAAGCCTTTTGTGCCCATCGTAGTCCGTGTCGGTGTGACGTGTATCACCGCCCCGAGTGCCCCGACATGGCAAATCTCATGATGTACGCCCGCTACATAAAGAATTAATGTAATGTGCATACACACATATGTACGTACATGACTTTGACCATTTTGTGACTGCCGAAGGGTATCGCAATTGACCTTTTTCAACTAACCCAGTAAGTAGGCTATTCAAGGAATAAGTAAAGAGGGAGGAAATGTATCAGTATTTTGTATACTAGGCGTTTTAAAGCTTTAATATCTCCAGTAGAAGAATAAAGAGTGTACGTTAGTGTTCTGTACCAGCCTTCAAAGCTTTGACATCTACAAGAGTATGTAGTATAGTATGCATCCGGATTTTACATATCAGTGTTACGTGATGGACATGGGCACGTAGGTGCTTGGCATCGCCGCCTTGCGCGATGCATCACAAAGGCCATACGAAGATAACACTCAATGTCAAAGTATGGTGGTCCAAGTGTGTGTAAGGTCAAAGACGATGATTCCTGACTACCTAGGTAGTGAGGGCAGGAACCCTCTTCTACGCGGGTGGTTTCTGCGGACCGTAACAGTATGAGTGTTTTATACAGATACTAGCCTTTCAAAGCTTTGATACCGTTAGGGTCCATCGTAAGAATGTAAATTATTTATTCAAATTCTTTATAGTCCAACGTGTTTATTGAAAACATTCAGTATACCCCTAGTCGGTCCAAAACAAAATTGTCATGTCTCTGAATATACATACATACACGTCTACACGACCAGGTCACGCGCACCCATACAGGATGAATGACCGTCACTGCCATTTCCCTCTCGTCAAAAAGGGCTGCTCAAAACGCATGGTATTTATCCACCTTTTCCACATGAGCGTCAGCGGATTCGCGCTCACTGGCCCCGGCATATTGCGTGCTCGTCTGGTGGTGATTTCTCAGCTCCCGAGTAATCTCGTCGACGTCCACATCGAGGTAATGGCTGAGAAACTGCCCAATCTCCGTGTTTTCGACGTTGCCGCGGATGCGATCCGCCTCGGGCCCGCCAGAGCTGTAGACGTTGACGTCGACGGCGGTGTGGCCGTGCGTGCTCCACCCGACGTGGGCGCGGAGGGATATCATGGCCGCAAGGGTTTCGATGGAGGATTCGGGGTGCTCGGCCAGGAGGGTTAGTTCTTGATCTGTGGCGTCGGAGATGCCCAGGCCGGGTATGACGAGCTCGTCGTTGATCCACTTCTTGAGTTGTTTTTTGTCCATGGCGTGTGCTTCGTCATTAGGAGGAGGAGAAGCAGAGGAAACATGCTTCAGCAGAGCCGCGGTCAGTTTCTCGCAGGATTGAGATGCATTCGCCAGGGCTTGCGGATACCAGTTGTAGACGGGCCAATGACCTGGTTCTTGGAGAGCAGTAGCAAGCCCGCCCGTTTCATGATCACTGGTTGCGACGAGGACGGTCTCGGTGTCACTGCGTTGGATGAAATTCAGGACTGCCGCAAACGTGTTGTCATATTCCAGCACCTCTCTGACCTGGGCGGCCGGGTCGTTGATGTGGCCGGCGTGATCGATTCGGCTGCCTTCAATCATGAGAAAGAAGCCCTTGTCGCTGTCGGCCGTGGCCTTTTCCAGCGCCCGCAGGGCCGTCTTGGCCATCTCACTGAGACTGGGATAGACGTCGTTCATGTTCCGTCTGTCGAGCTCGAAAGGAACATCGGTCGCGGCGAAGAGGCCAAGAAAGGGTAACTCCACCTTGTTGCCCCCGTCGAGGTCGTCGAAAGCAGACCGGGTATCGGCATAGGTCCACCCGTACTTTTCCCTGGCCAGGGCAACCACGTCGACATTGTCCAGACGACAGCTCTCAGCAGTGCTGTTGGGCATGAAGTGGCAGCGGCCACCCCCCAGCATCAGATCAACCGATCGTCCCAGCGGTCCCTGGCCGATTTCCTGCAGGGCAATCTCGTCCTGCATCTGCCTCATCATGACGTGGCTGGCGAAGCACGCTGGCGTTGCGTCCGTGATGTCCGTCGTGACAACCAGGCCGGTCGCGTAGCCAGCCCGTTTCGCGGCCTCGAGCACGGAACCACACGGCTGATGGTCCGGTAAGACGGAAATGGCCCCGTTGTAGCTCTTCCTCCCGCACGAAAAGGCAGTGGCGCCGGCGGCACTGTCCGTGACCAAGCTATTGCTGGACCGGGTGCGACTCGAGCCCCAGAAGTGCTTGTCCAAGGTGAGGACATCTCCCTCGGGGAGCCCATCCACATGCTGGCGATAGCTACGGGTCAAGGAGAGAGACGCAGGCCCCATGCCGTCGGACACCATGAAAACGAGATTGCGCTTGGCGGCGCGGGAGCCATGTCGGGATGTTTGCTGGTTGTGTTGAGTCCAGACCGCGAGGACGACGACAGCGGCAGTAGCAACCAAGGCCCAGGCAAAGATGGCAATCTCGCGCGTCTTGGAGCTCCTGGATGCTCTCACATTGCTGCTGCTGCTGCTCCTTGCGTTGGCTTCGTTGGCCTCGTTGGCTTCACGGTCTGTCTCTGGGCGGTCAGCCTCTAAGAGAGGACTGCGTTCGGACGCCTGTTGAGAAGCAACATGTTGTGAGAATGCAGACCCAGCCTAGGTAGGGCAGTACACAATTGGATATCCGTATGATATGAGGCACAGGGTCACTGACCATGGAGTTGGATCGAGGGAGAGACCGCGTCGCAGGTCAATCACATCAGCCAAGCTTTGAGACGATGTCGATGGGTAGATTCGTGGGCGTGACTCGATAGGTGAGCACTGAGGAGTCAGGAGGCAAAACCAAAGAGGCGGGATTGGGATCTGAGAAGCATCTCGTTAGGAACGAGGCTGGTAACGGCAACGTTCCCCCGATGTACCGATGCGGGACTCGGGAGCACGTCACACGGTCACTTTCCACACATTGTACTAAACAGCCACACCGGCTCCACTAAGACCAAGACCAAGACCCCGCCTCGTCCTGTCCATCCAATCCGATCCATCACCCACCAATAAAGTCAAAAGAGAATCGATATTCGATAAGCTCCGTGAAAATAAAATGTGTACATTTGCATATATGAAGTATGTATTGACATACCTAGTACTTACACATATATAAAGCCGACCCTCAATCAAAGCAAAGCACGCTGGAACAACTAAACAAAAACTAAGTAGTAACAATCAAAAAATTCCCGTCAAACCGCTCCCAATCAAATATTACTTGGTCGTCGCTGCTAAATCATCTCATTTCCCGCTTCCCCGGTGCACGAGACTATTGCCAAATGCCCAATGCCTGCGTTGTCCCATCAAAGCAGCTTTGCCTCCATCGTGAACAACATCAGCAGGTTGACGGTGGCTTGCTCCTCTCCGTGTTGTACCGAACAAATAATCTATCCAGGAAATGTGAGTGTCGAATGCCGTTTGGCCTCGCCCGCGCAAAGCTTTCGATTGCCTCTTCAACGCCCATATTACAGCGCTCAACAAGGTAGCAGACGATAAAGTAACCAGTTCGGTTGAACCCATAGTGACAGTGTACACCAATAAGCCGGCTTTGTGGATTTGTCCAACCATCAGCACTGGCTCGCTCATTCCGGCTCTTGCGCACCTGATCTACCAGCCTGATGAACGATTGTACTTCATGGGGCTCGGGTGGGATTTTGGAAACGGTAGGGAACTTGTGATAGTGCACGCCCCCTCGTTCGAGGCCTCGCGGGTCATAAACTGGCTGATCTTTAGAGATATCAATGACATCGCTGATGGCAGAACCCCATTTCTCGATAAAGTGCGATGGGCTGTGCGTGTCATCCGCCTCACGCAGTGTTTTCATAGCTCGAAAGATGGGGGCACCCTGCGGACCTATGACTTGGGAAACTGGTTCAACGGACATCCACTTGTTCAAGTTTTTTATATCCCATTTGCCTTCACGGGACAAGTACTGCAGTTGCCAAGCTAGAGATAATCTCCGCGTCACGTGGTTTGCAAGGAAATCCGATATCAGCCCAGCCAGCACTCTCGAGCATCGTGGCATGTAAAGGAGCGCGTGGTTGGCGGGAGACGGCATGATGAACGACCGGACAACCTGGGGCGGGTGCGCAGGTTGCGGGGGTACGGTTGCTGATACAGTTGTTGACATCTCGAGAGGCGTGCAAGGATCGTCGTCCGTATCTGGCGTCAAGGTGGAAGACACGTCTCCGTTGCTCCTTGCCACTGGCGAGCTGTCAGTGTTCGGGCTGCTGCTAGTCTCCATCTGCTTCGAGGCATTTGTAGTATTTTCGTCTTCCAGGCTTGCAGGCTGCTGGTCAGGTTCTGTTTTCACTCCGTCCAACACCTCCAGGATTTTTTGAACTTCCGTCGGAGGTGTCAAATGGTCGTCCGCTCCGGCTATCAGGAATATAGGAGCTTTGATGCTGGCCCACGCATCGAGTCCTGGCAATCCCCCTCGGGGCTTTCCTTGTACATACGACGGAAGTAAGCCATACGCCATTCGTCTCCAAACTGGGGTTCTGCTCTGCTGGTTAAAACGATACTGCATGATCCTTAGCTCTCGGTCCGCCGTATCGCCAACGAACCGAGAAACACTGAGACTATAGGGGCCTCCCACGCCGTCCCAGGCACGCCAAAGGGTAAAAAGCCAGCCTGGAATCCACAATAATCGGCGAAGAAGAGCAGATTTTTGCTCGTCGGGTGGTCCGGCAGTGGGACATATAGCGATAAGTGCTACGACGTGTTGCGCGATGCTCGTCTTGTGGCTCTTGGCGTGGCTCGCAAGCTGCGCTGCCAATGCAGTTCCCATACTATGCCCAATCAAGACGACTCCTTGACCAGATCCTGCATCGCGATGGTCTTCAATGATGGTTTCGATCAGCTCCCCCAACGCTTCTGGCGTATACGCATCCCAGGAGGTATTGGTGTATTGTGAACGACCGCCTCCAGGGAAATCAATGGACAGGCACGGCGCAAGGTCGATAAGGCTGCTCAGTAATGGATGAAACTGGGCGACGGAACCTCCCAATCCTGGTATACAAACCAAGAGCGGCAGCGGTGCCGGTGTTTTTGGAAGCTCCGCTGCTTTGCTATGGGGTCGGAAGAAGACTCTCACATCAGTGTACTCAAATCTGCTTGTTTTGTATGATTTGAGCTGCGAATGGTTTCTCAGGAGAGGCGGATCTGTCAACAAAGGATCCGTGTCGAGGGCTCGGCTGCCCGAGTCTGGAGATGCGTCATGTTCTGCCATTGAGATGGAGTCCGGGGCGCGCAGAGGTGTGAACGATACAGAAGACACAAGACACTCTGCCGCACAGTCGGCGAGCTTGACTTTGTGCAATGTGAACAGAAGTGGTTGGGATGGAGAAACGCTATGCAGAAAACTTCCCCAAGTGGGTGTGTTCTTGTCTTGGCTTCTTCAACGATGAAGTCTTCACCGTCGAACGGGGTGGGAAAGAGGGACTAGCTTTCTATCTGTCGCACCAGGGTACACGTTTCGGAATTTGGATATGCTGCTCAGGCATTTGGCTGGAGAAGGGACATCTGGACGGATGATTCGCGACTGGCTTGTGCCTTGTGTCTTGTGGCTCGGGTTGGTGTCCAATGATATAAATCAGTGGCTGCTGTGCGAATGAGGCTTCTGCATGAGTAAGTACTAGGCAGGTAGGCAGGTAGGCAGGTAGTCACTTGGTTTGAGGTGGGATTTAGCAATCTCGAGGATGAAATCTTGGCCTGTATCTTACTCACTATGGCAAGCTCAAAAGTTGGGAGATTG
>SRPW01000195.1:0-32492 GCA_018360225.1 Claviceps pusilla | reverse complement strand
GGAGGGAGGGAAAAGGAGAAAAAAAAAAAAAAAAGCTAGAGAGTAAGGCAGGGGAATCATAACACCAAAGCCCCAGGAAGTAAAAAGGCATTCTCCAACCGAATGCCAGGAGTAAAACAGATCCTGCTGTGATATCCCCGTGGCCCATAGAACCACAGACCAGAAGACAAACTGGGTCAAGTGAAGACTCTCCCAACATACACACATGCCTCCTACCCCTCCAACGAGAAGCCAACCTCTCCGCTCTCCCTGCCCAGTTTGACCAACCGCGCGCGCATCCCCTCGGCACGCCTCCTCTCATGGTCTCCCAGCCGGGACAAGTCGACCCTATCGACGTAGTCCCCCACGCCATGCTGCAACACGTTGCGGGCGCGGAACCGCCCGCCGGCCACATGTCCCACGGAGCCATGCAGCGTGACTCGATTCTTGGTGGCGTCATAGACGCCCCGATGCAGGATGTTGTTGTTGTAAAAGACAATGTCCCCGGCGTCCAGCTCAACCGTCAACTGGCCCGGCAAGGCCTTCTCAAAGGGGTCGGCGCGGCGCTCCACGTCGCTCCGCGCACGCCGGTGAGACGCCGGCACCACAACCAGCGACGCGTCCTCCCACAGAGCCAGGTTATACTGCGCGTGAAAGCCCGGCCGGGCCAGCCGCTCCATTTCTTCCTGCGGGGTAGTCAGCGCGGGTATGTCGTCCCTGTGCCAGGAGAGCTCGAAGTCCCGGTCCGGCCGGATGAGCATGTTGAAGAGCTCCATGACCAGCTCCCCCTCGTCGTCGTCGTCGTCGCCGTCGTCGTCGTCACACTGAAGAAGCACCTCGACGATGCGCAAAACCTCCTCGGAAAAGTACTGCTGCGTGAAGAAGTCGTGGCCCGGCAGCGCGGGGTTCATGAGATGCTGGATGCCCCAGATGCCGTGTTCGGGACAGAATTCCCAGGGCGGGAATTGCTTGCCCACGGTGCGGACATGAGGCCACTGGCCCGATCGGCCGAGCTTCTCCACCTCGAGACTGGCTCGTCGCAGGTCGGCGAGTTTTTGGCCGCTGAGGATGCCGCGGACAATGACAAAGCCGTCTCTCTCGAGGTCAGCCACGAGACTGGCGGGGTCCGTCTGGGCTGGCATTCTGGAAGGGAGAGAAGCGGGGAAAGGAGATGGGGGAAATCTACACCAGACGTGTTTCGTGTGCGGCAGGAGGTGTGGTGGAAGGGGAAGCTGGAGTCAGTCAGACTCGTTGCAGGAGCGACAGAAAGAGGTAATGTGCGGGGGTGAGCGACCAAGGGGGGGGGAGGGAAATGTCACGGGGGAACACAGCCCAAAGGCAGCGCCATTCATTTTATTTACGAATTTATTTATTTATTTATTTTTAAAAAAAAGTTCTTAATGCAGGTCACTTTGCACACATATCCGGGTATAAAAAGTGCAAGAACCAAAGAAACGCTGACATGAATCGCCCTATACTCTGATAAAAAAAAAAGAGAGAAAAGAAAAGGAAAGATAAGAGAAACGGATAAGAAGGATGACAGAAAAAGGAGAAACAAATATAATCCAGTCCATCCATATGCACCCGTCCATATTCAGACCCCCCCTCCAAATCGCTGCTTCGCCAACTCCCTCAGCATCTCCACCGTCCCCTCCTCCCGCTCCCTCCAAAGCTTCCTCCTATGCTCCATCTCTTCCATCTTGGCCCTCTCAAACTCCTCCCGCCGGATCTGCCGAGCCGATCTCCTCCCCCTTTCCCTCTCCCTCTCCTTCTTGTACTCATCCACGCCGTCCCCTCCGCCCATGAGCTGCGCCTCCGATGCCGCCTCCATCCCAGGACTCTTGTCCCGAAACTGCCTCATCACCTCATTCACCTCCTTCTTCTTCTCCAGCTTGCGCTCGCGCGTGCCTGGCTCCGCCCGCGGCACAAGCTCCTCCAGTCTCTCCTTTTGAAGCGCGCGATCCTCCCGCCGCGCTTGGCGGAGCTGTTGACGCTGCTCCTCTTGTTGCTCTTGGAGGAGCTCGTCCCGGAGCGAGAGCTCCTGCATCGTAGCCGACTTGGCGCCCATGCGTGTCCTCGGCTTCTCTCCAGGTAGAATCGGAACGTAATCATCGTCATCATCATCGTCATCATCATCACCACCGTCTCTGTTCTTCGCCCTTGCCGCGCCATCCCCCTTCCCATCTGCTTCTCCCTCTCCAGTCCCGTACCCCTCGCCTCCATGTCCTTCCTGGCTGCCCCATCCCTCGCCCTCCGGTGGTCCATACTCGGAAGCACACCTCACAAACGTGTCAGGGTCGTACCACCCCTCCGCCAGCTCTCCCCGATTCCATTTCCCCGCAAAGCTCTTCCACCGCCCGCGCACCTCTCGCTCCTCCATGGCCCACAGGTCCTTCTGCTTCTGTAGGTCGAGATAGTGCGCGAACACGGGCTCAAAGATGGCATAATCAGCTCTGCCGATGCGCCGTGCTGAAAAAGGCAAGGGGATCGCGGCGGGGGCTTCTGATTTTCGCGGCTGTTTCTCGCGGGACTTGTTCCGGTGGCGTCGGTGATGGGCATGCGAACGATGGGAGTAGCTGTCTGGGGATGCGCTCCTGGGGTGACGCGTCGTGGTGCTGCCGTGGTGCTGTCGCGATGCTGGGGATCGAGAGCGCGAGCGCGAGGGCGTGTGTCTGTGTCTGTGTCCGTATCTGTGTCTATACCCGTGTCCGGCACTGGATTCTCTATCCTCCTGGCTCTCTCGCCGGGACCGGGCGTGGTGAGCGCGGTGTTGATCGCCCTCTTGGTCTTGCGGTTTGGGCATCCTTTTGATGGAAGCTGTGAGTGCTCAGTGAGCTGTGAGCTGTCCGTTTTTGCGTGCGCGCGCGTGTGTGTGTGTGGCTCTCGATTACGTCTTGAAGAATAGGTGCTTCTCAAAATAGACACTTTCTCAATACACAGCGCCTATTCCGTTCGTCATTCCCTCGTCTCTCGTGTCGCAGTAAGTGGGGACGAAAATGCTTCCAGTCAAAGACGAGAGACAAGGCGAGGCTCATCGTGAGTTCCAGAAGACATCCAATGCGGGATCCACTTTTTTCGCTCAATTATGGGTCGGGCCTCGCCTCCGGGTCACGACCAAATGAGAGATGCGCACTTGAACGTTCGAATAGTTTCTTTTCTTTTCTTTTCTTTTTTCTTCTTTTTTTTTAAAGTGTAACTGTAGTCAAAACAAGTTGTCAAGGTACACAACATGCCGTTATCAAAAACACGCCGTCTTGGGAAAAGGCCTTGTTCTCGGTAATACCTCTTTAAAAAGAAGCATGTCTAATACTCCCCACCTCTCTCTCGCTTCTCTTCCCTCTTTTCTTACCCTCTTTTCTTACCCTCTTTTCTTTTCTTCTACTTCTCTCTTTTTAGCGCTCCAATCGTTTGGGTATCTACAATCACCAGACGTTGTGCCCCGATAGCCGAGAGACACAATCACATTCCCATACATCACCCAGCACGATGGTATCCCATGTGCCCAAAGTGGTTGCAGAAAACAACGATTGCGCATATGGATATATCTATCTACGTATGCGTGTGCGTATGTATATGTATGTATGCATCCATGTGCATGTAAATTCGTGTGTATGTATATGTATATATGTACATATGTGTATGTGTATATATCTGTATATATACCACCTTTCTACCGTGCCTTCTAAGAAATACTATAAACTAAGCCCCAACGGCACGGCATGAAGTGCCCAACTCATACTGCCAGGACAAGAAATCAGACATAACAAAAATCGTTGTGGCAGCAGCAGTAATCATAATAGTGATCATAACCATGATAAATCATAAACCATCAACATCACAACTTGTTCGCATCTCCTGTGCCTGACATCGGGTCAGAATTGTTGTGAATGGCGCACCCAATGCACTGACAGTCGTCGCCGCAGGGACAGCTCATGGTCTCGCCGCAACATGAGTCGGCGAACGGGTAGCTCACGAAGAAGAAATCGCTGGCGGATAGTGCCTGTTCTTCGCTTGCGCCGGACGCTGCCTCGGATGGGCTCTGTGCGGCGCTCGGAGACCATGGTCCGTCGTGAGGGGGCTGGTTGGGCGTCGTCGTTCCATTGGAGGATGGTTGTGCAGTGGTCTCGTCGCCGTCTCCGTTCGAGGCATTCGTGCCACGTACTGCGCCGTCATGATAAGGTGGGTTGCCGTTGGTGTGGGCGCGTCCGTTTTGTGGTTCCTCCTTCATCGAGTTCCATGCCGAACGTACATAGTCCTGCGTGGCTTCGTTGTATGGGTGGGCTGCGCATCCAATGCACTGGCAAGCATCGCCACAGCTGCAGTGGTGTGAAGTCCACGACGTTCCGTTGGGTGTCGTTGGAGTTTGCTGCTGCGCGGGGAAAGGCTCTGTCTGTATGCCAAAAGGCTGTCTTCCCTCTCCTCCCTCTCCTCCTCCTCCTTCATTTTGACCAAACGCCATGGCGGCGGCCATGAAATGTCTCCATTGTTCGGGCTGGAGAGGTTGCATGAAGGATCCGTACTGCGGGGGGTAGTTGAAGATATTTGGCTGAGCATAATAGGGATACATGCCGTTGGACATGGCCATTGAGTGTTGGAATGGCTGCATCATGGCTCCGTTGGGGTCAAATGACATGCCTAGCGGAGGAGGCATGGCTTCCAGCGTATGCTTTTTCTCTTGGTTGGTGGATGCGGACACACGCGAGGAGCAACAGCCCCTGGCCGCCGCTGGCTCAATGTTGGTATTATTGGTGGTGATGGTGGTGGTACTGCTTCTGCTACTGTGGCTGTTGTTGCTGTTGTTGTTGTTGCTGCTGCTGCTGCCGCCGCCGTCTGATGGATCAACGGGCACAGGCGGAGTCCTTGTGCCGTCAATGACGCCCCCTCCACAGCAGCTTCTAGGCGCTGCTGGTTCCGGCTTGGCAGCACCGTCCGTTGAAATACTTAATCGTCCATTCATCGTCATTGTCGGCTTCGTCTGGCCCGTCGAGGCCGTAACGGGTTCATGCCCATAGGGCGGGAACATAGAGTAGATACTTGACTCGGCATTGTACGACCTATCGCCGGGCGCTATGGCTATTGACCCATACAGGGACATGTCCGACACGGGCAGTGAAGAGCGACTTGCCGAGCTGGGTGGCGGAGTCCTGACGCTGTACGGCGGCACAATGTTGATCTGACTCGAGTCCATTCTGTGAAGTCCTGTGAGGTCGACGGACTGCTTCCTACTCGCTCCAGTTTTTCCGCTCTGCTTGTTGACCCGAAACCCAACGTGCCCGACCTTGGGGGGACTCGAGGGTGTAGCTCCCTTGGGGGACGACGAAGAATCGTGGTCTGGCTGTTTCTCGACAGCAGGCGTATCGGATGTCCCACATCGGCATTTTTGTTTTCTCGGAATCGCAGCAGTGACCGCGGCGCATGCGCAAGGTCGCGAAGACGGGTGTGGACACGAGCTCAACGGGCGACCTGGCTTCCGCACCGGGACCATAAGTCGCTCGTTGGCATGTGTACATTTGGTGGAACGATGGCCGCGAATGCAAGGCTCGCTGACGAGTAATCCATTAGTCGCGAGTCCACGGTCAGGTGAAGGAATGGGGGAGACGAATGGCAGCTTTGCCCGCGAACTCGTCCGAGAAGAAAAGAAATCGAAGAAGATGAAAAAAGTGATGTCGCGAACGGGTAATAAAAGACGTACCAGGCCATCTTTTGCCCGTTGATAAGAGGCATGATTGACGCAGCTTGTAGGTGGAGTCGAAGCGGAGAACTCTATTTATACAGAACGGACAGGGAGTGAAGGCGGGCAGCAGCAAGGCAACTGCCTGCTGTGTATGCCCTCGTGGAGGCGCGAGGCTCTTAATCCGTACCTCGTGCCAGGAATCCGGTTCGTGCGGCTGCGTGAGGGCAAAAAGCAGCGGCGCAGACGGAGACTTGTGGTGGCATGGGGGGAGATGATGTTGTACGGATCGCCGCTGTCACTTTCTTTGTCTTCTCGAAGGGAAGACTCAAGGCTAAATGCTGTCAATCGAGATTCACGATTCGTTCGATATTCGATATTCGATATTTGATATTCGATATTCGAGCACGAGGGGCACAGATGTGAGTCGTTGTGAGACAAAAAAAAACACTCTCGGGTGGAAATCGTAGGATTCGAGCCAAGGTCTGTCGCGGTCTGACAAGATGGCGGGACGTAGTGCTCAGGATATGGCAAAAGGGCTGGCCGGTCCAGGATGACAATGCCAAGTCAGACGACAAGGGGCATGAGCGACCAGTGTGAGGTGCGATGAGAGAATGAACCAGACAACAAACAAACCCGTATTCACTGTTGTAGGGCTGTAATGAGCTCAACTCGAACCAGCAGATGGGAAATCCTGTGCTTAGGGGCTTAGGGGTTGCACGTGCGGGGCACCGGGGACCGCAACGGTCCGGTCTTGGTTTTTTTTTGTGCCAAAGTACCTGGGTACTTGCCCAGGTGCGCGCGCCACGGCAAATTCTGGCAGTAGGTCGTGTTGGGAGGCGGATTAACCTCGGTAGAAGGAAGTGGGTCGAACCAGCTTAAATTCGTGTATCATTTAGTGCTAACTACTTAGAGGGATCTTAGCTAGAATAACCCTAATAATAATCCCTATTAACTAGCTACCTTTTATAGTAATAAGACTAGGACCCTTTTTTTTAAGTTCTAATTTATACTTATATATATATATAAGATTATTAAGAATATAAGTAATACAAATATATAATAACAAAACAAACGAAACAAGATGTAGGACTTAGATAATAATAGCTATGGTTATTAGACGAGATATGCTTAAGGACTATAGGACTTAGACTAATAATAGCTGTAGTTATTAGAACTTTATAGATACTAGCTATAGTTAGATTTGAGGAAATATAAGGACTGTAGGACTTAAACTAATAATAGCTATAGTTATTAAACATTATAGAGATAGTACTAGCTGCGGTTGGGTTTTAGATATAGAATCGAATCTATTAACTGTAAATAGTTAGCAAAGGTAGGGATAGATATATAGCTCTAAAGTTTTTTTTTTTTTTTTTCTTTCTAAAGAATCCTCTATATTAAATTATTCCTATTCCTTATAGAAGAGAAAGGGAGGAAGAATTTAATAAATAGAATAACGTAGAAATAAATAACTTAGACAATAAATAATATAGCTAGAAAAACTAAAGGAAAATAAAATTATATAATAATAAAGGGTTGCCCTAATTTCCTTAGGCTATAATCCTTAAGAACTATAGACTTTACTCTAAATATAGGATAATCTATTAAGAGTTTATAGAGAGAGTGTAACATTAGATTCTAACCTAAATTGCGGAATATATAACTTATAATTAGATATTTAAATATATTAATTTTATAGAAGTAATAGTAGTCCTATTAAGTAATATTATAATTAAATAACTAAGGAAATTAATTTAAGAGAAAGGACTGGATATAGTACTAGCAGTAGCCCTTACTATATTAGCCTTAGTAACCTAAGGAGAGAAGGTAGCTTTAAAAAATATAGCAGTTTATTAGGTTTACTTAAATATAAAGAATAAGTAGATAAAAAGCTTAGAAAAAAGGGTAGTAGTCTATACTAATCCTAAGATTTAAGAAAAAAAGAAATAAACCTAAGGGAGATAAGCTTAACTAGACTTAAAAACCTAAATTATAGTCTATAAATTTAAAATAAAAATAGAGAATAGCTAACTACTAGAATTGCTTAAACTCTATAAACTATTAGTAGTAAGGAAATTAATTCTCTATTATAAATAATATAGAAGACTATACCTAGGCTAGGATAGGCTAGATTACTATAAAAAAGGGGGTAGTTATAGCCTATTTAGTAATATTAACTAAATAAATAAAAAGGTATATATTTACTATAAAATAGCATTTAAGTTAGAAGAGAAACTAAAAGAATATACTAATAAATAAGTATATAGGTTATTTATAAAAGAGGATATTAAGTAGATTTTCTAATACTTAATAATATTCCTTAAGTAAAGGGAAGATAATATAAGGAAAACTTAGAACTTAGGGAAGCATAATAAATAACTATATTAGGCTAAGGAGATAAAAATTAGAATAAAAAGGAGGGTACTTAAATTAGAAAAACAGCTATAGGAATCTAGGGAGATAGTGCTTAAATTAGAACGTTAGCTATAATAGTTATAAGAATTAGGGGTTAAGCTAGGGGAGAGAATAATAAAAATAGAAGAATAGGTTTTATAATAAGAAAAGAATTAATAAGTTTTAGGTAGAAAACTTAAGGAACTAAAGAAAGCTTAGGAGGATTAATAAATATTATATAGCTAATAAATTAAGAAGTTAGAGGCAAATCTATTAAAGCAAACTAAAGCAAAACTTAGTCTTAAGAAATAACTATTAAAAATAAGAGATAAAACTTAACCTCTAATGGATAAGATAGAACTAGGCTATGTAATGTTAATAGTAATTAATAGGAGGGTTTAAGAAGCTGTAGACAAGGCTGCGGGCATACACTAGCTAATTAGGTAAACTTAATAGGAGGTTAATGGTGAGCACCTAGTGGAGGGGTTACTTAAACGCTGAAATCCAGAGAGGTTATGGGGCGTACTTTTACCTTTCTCTTACTTCTATTTTGTTTATTTTTTTTCTTCACCCCCCTTATTGCTAACCTACCTCTACCTTTCCTTTTCACTTCCTCACCCCTTTTTGATTTTTTTTCTTTCTCCCTCTTCTCTTCTTTAATTTCACTTTCCCTCTCGTCCGACCAATCAGAGACTTCGGGATAGCGAAGCCTAAAACATTAAAGGCAGCCTACCTAAAGATTAAATAGGCGATATTTACGTGAGAAGGGGATTAGAAAGTTATTTAATACTACTTAGAATATATTTAGAAAAAAGCTTCTGCTAAATTAGTATAGTTTATTACTAAGGAATGTTTAAGAAAAGAACTAGATTTAGGCTTTAAGGGAGAAATAATAAACTATTTATTCTATTATAAATTAATATAAATAATTTTAAAAATTTAGAAAAAGAATCTATTTAAGAGATTAATAGATAAGAAGCTAAATATAAGGGCATCCTTAGTGTTTAAACTAATTACTTAGGGAAGAGAGAATATTTAAAAGACTTCTAAGGGGAATATAATCTTTAGTTTAGCTAATTACCTATAGGCATTATACTTAAATATGCCTTTATATAGCTTACTTATAATTAAGACCTTACTATACTTATTAAAAAAGACCCCTTTTACTTAAATAACTCCCACTAAGCTTAAATATAAAGTAAAAGGAATATTATATAATAAAGAAAAGAAAATTAAATAGGAATATAATATAGAGGAAGTAAAGGATAACTTTAGTTTAAATAGAAGTTTAAGTAATAATAGTAGATTTAGGGATATAGGATAGAAGCTCTTAAAAATAGAGATAAGACCCTTGTTTTTAACTTATTATACCCTTTAGATAATAATAAAGATAGAGGAGAATAATATAAATATAGTAAAGGAGAGTAATTTTAAAAATAAAAAAGATAGTTTAACTAGGGATAAAGATAAACCTATTAATTTAATATAAAGAGACGAACATTTTAAACATAATATACATTAGGATTACTAAGAGAAGTTAGTGGATCTGCTAATAAGTTTAGCTATATTAATCTAATTAAACTATAATAGGTTAATTAAATTAGTATAGGAAAATTATAAAGAAATAATAGTAGTAGTAAAAGAGTAAAATAAAGAAGTTACTTAAAATGTAAAAGTAGTATCTAAGGATTTAGCTAAAATTAAGAGAAGACTTATAAATATAAGGGAGGAGTAACCTAGATTAATAAAGTAGACTAAGTAGGGGCTAGAAAAGTTAATTAAATAGAAGGAGGAATAGCATAAAGAGGGAAGGTATAGAAGTTAAGGAAAAAGAGGGGTAGACCCTGCTACTAAATTGTTTTTTTTTTTTTCTTAGAATAATAATAACCTTTATAACTTTTACTTTTCTTTTAAGATTAATAGTTCTTTATTTTTTTTCTTTAAAAAAGAGATAGGTATAAATTAAGATTTAGTCCGGATTTGCTTTATTCTTAATCGTTTATTCTTACATAATTCTTAAGTTTACTTTTCTTTCTTAATGTAATACTTACACAGTGGACTTTAGTAAGGAGACCTAGATTTAAGGCCTAGAGCCTAAACGCGTTATCTTTCCTAGACTATTTAGAAGTTAGTACTAAAAGACACCAGTTACACTGATTTTCTAGTTACTAACTCTTCCTTACTAGATTCTAATTTATATCTTAGAAATAAGCATAACTTAGGATTAGGAAGAGATTTATTTAGTATGTTTAATTAGTTTAAAAGAGATAAGCTTCTAAATATTAACTAGGGAAGGGGTTAAACTCTAGACCTTTAGAAGTTAAAGTTATTAAATAGATTTAAACCCTTTACATAAGTTTTTAATCTATTACCTTCCTCTTATAAGTTTATTCCTTTATAGTTAAACCTTATACCTTTATGTCTAATTATAATAAATTTACTATTAGTATTAGCTTAAATTAGGGGGCTTACTTTTAGTAAGCAACCTAAAGATAGGCCAGCCTAAGATTACGTTAAATACTATAAAGCAATAGTAGCTATAGTAGGTATACTAGATTATAAGAAAACACTAGCTAAATATTATTTTACTTAGGGACTAAGGGGAAAGGTAGCCTTATAGTATAAGGACCTAGACTATAAAGAAAGAAAATAGGATGCCCTAACCCTTAGGTTTATAGAGAAATTTTTAAAACCAGATCTATATATAAAGATAGCTACTTAATAAAAGGCATTTTATTTTTAAAGGGAAAAGAGAGAATCCCTTAATTCCTATATTTAAAGAGTAGAAAGATTAAGTTTAAAGGTATATATAAATATATAACAAGTCCTACTTACTAATTTTGTCTTATACTTAGCTAATAGGGATATAGATATCTAACTATAGAAATAACTCTTAAATAAACTATTTACTTCTAAGAAATAGTAGGGAGGCATAGTATCTAAAGATCTAATAATAAATAATATTAAATTAATCTTATAGGACTGCTAAAATTCTATAAAAAAGAAAATTAATTAATTATATAAGGATAATTTAACTCTTCCCTTATTTAACCTACTTTTATTAATTCTTAAGAGATAAGAAAAGAGAGATAAAAGGATTATAGAATAGTAGGCTAGGAGGGACTAGGAGATAGTTAAACTTATTTAGAAAATAAAGGCTTTTAATGCCTAGGCTATTAATAATTTAAACTAACTATATAGTTAATTTAATTAGTTTAGTTATAATGTAGGAAATAGAAACTTATAGTAAAGTAATAGGGGAAATTACTTAAACAATCCTTAGAGAGGGCCTAATTACTTTTAGTGTTTTTTATATAGAGAATAGGGATATATAGGCTATAATTACCTATAATAAGATAAATATCCTCTAGATAAGTTTAATTAATAAAAAGATTAATAAACTTAGAATTTAGCCTAAATAAAAAGGGATTAGAGAAAGGAATTAGAGTTAGGAATAAAGTCTAACTTTATAGGCAATAGGTTTTCCTAGGATATAGAATCTATAGTCTTAGAATAACCTATTAATATAAGAATAAATTATATTAGGAGACTAGGTGATAGGGATCTCTAACTACCCCTTAGATAGTAACTAAGGTTAAATAGGGTTTATAATATATTAAGATATTATTATTTAAGGGTAGAAGAAGTTAAGAATAATATAATAGGTGCCTTTACTGCTATTAATACCTATTTAATAAATTAGAATAGTGTAATAGTAAAGGCAGGACTATATTAAGTAAATCTAGTGCACTTAAATAAAAGACTTTAGGTAAAGGATTTAAATTTAGAAAATAGATATAGTAATTAACTAATTGCTTAAAGTTCCTAGGACTTTTAAAGGACTGTTTAAAACTCTCTATTAGGTATAAGTAAGATATCCGCAGAGGAATTTCAGCGTTTGCTTCTATTACTAAGACCTTACTTAAACTAGATTTAGGGACTGGGATATATTCCACTAGTAGCAGGCCTATTTATAGCTCTAGTAGGTCGTCCATTGCTATAATAGGTTATAAGGGAAAATAGGCTAAATAATATAAATCTAATAAATCCTACTCTAAGACGTAGATTAGTATTAAAGAATATTAGAGCAATAGATAAGTATAGGGTTCTTATATTTAACTTAGGTAAGCAATTAAAAGATACTAATATCTTAGTAAGTATCCTATAGCTTTTATAATTAGCTTTAATAATCTAATAATAGCTAAGTTACTTAATATAATATTAAAAAAAACTAAGAAGTAAAAACGCTAAAGCTATTATAGCATATTTAGTAGCGCTATACTAAGAAGTAGTTTATTTAGAGTATAGGACATTAAATTTAGTAGAAGCTATATATATAGTAGTAGTATATAATAATGTAGCTAAACCAGATAGTTAGGTGGCCTTTATATTAGAATATATTATAGTATATATAGAGGGGGTATAGTATAACTCTATCTTATTAAATAGTGGTTTAAGTATAGAACTAGTTAATAAAAACTACCTTTTATAATACTACCTCCCTAAAGTAGAACTTAGAAAAAAGAGATTAGTTAGAATAGCTAATAATTTAGTTTATTCTATTAAATTATATACGTATCTATAGATTGTAGTAGGAGGAGTATTAGCTCTAGTTTATTTCTATATTATATCTACCTAGTAAGATTAGAACCTTTTATTAGAAAAGGTATAGCTAAGAAGGATAAACGCTATAGAATATTATAAGGAAGATAAGTTAAGTATTATAGGAGTTAGAGGAACTACTTAAACTATTCTAATCTACTTATATCTAAACTTATTTTAGTAAGATTAGAGAGTATATATTTTAGAAAGGACTAAACCTAATGTAGTAATTAAGTTTCTAGAAGATAACTAACTAATTTTAAAAGAGGTAAAATAAATACTATATAATTTAAATAATAAAGTTTATAAATTTATAGAGATAAAGAATTTAGGAAATGAGTAACTATAGATAGCATAGCTAGTATCTATCTATAGGAAGGAAGTATTAGTAATAATTGTTAAATTAAGGATAATAGTTAATAGGTGCTAGTAAGGGATTCCTTAATTTAATATAAGGAAAGAAGTTTTAGGTGATAATGTTTAGAGTTATAAAATGCTAAATTAAAATATATTAAGAGGTATATATTGGTTTAATATAATGTAGGAATTTTTAGAAGTTAAATAATATAATTAGCTAGGAGAAAAATAGAAAATGTTATTAAGTATATATATACTAATAGTATAAGGCGTAATTAAAAGAACTCTTTAGTTAAAGGTTTTAATATAGAGACTATAATAGTTCTTTAAAACCTAAGATAGGTAGGGGAAGAAAGACACCTATAATTAATAAACTCTATTGCCTTTTATTATTTAGAAGAACCTATAAAACCTATAACCTTAGTATAGAATATTACTTAGAGTTAGATAGAGAGATATCTATTATTATAGAAGAAGATATTAGCTATAGTTAGATAATGTTACTATATAGACGCTAAGACGTTAGATCTATTTAAGAAGGTTAATATTTAATTAGTGAACTAGGTATAGGATATTCTAAAAAAGGATTTAAAAAGAAAAAGAGGTAAAGGAAATAAAGAGAAAATAGAAGATAATACCTTTAAGGTATATAATAATTTAAGTAAGGTTAGAGAAGTTAAACTAAAGGAATTAAACCTATTAAAGATCTTAACTAAACTAGCTAGATTAGTAAAGTAGGACTTAAACAACTTAATAGTTAACTTAACTAATAATTAGAGATATAACCTTAAACTTAGTAACTAATAGAATATAGGACTAATAGCTATTGCTAGTAAGGATACCTAATAGCACTATAACTAAAAAATAGAAGATAAGGTGTAATAGATAGGATATTTATTAAGGTATTATAATCTTAATTTAGAATAAGCCTTAAGCACTTTAAGACTAGAAAAGATTAATACCTAGTTTAACTAAATAGGCATAACTTTAGGATTAGAGGCTAGGAATAATATATAAAGAATAATAATTAAATAGTTATATTATACCTATAGGGAGTGCTTTATTATAAAGTTAGAGGATATATAAATAATAGATCTATTATAATATTATATTTTACTAATTCTAGGAGCAAAACTATATAAGTAAAAGTAATACTAATATAGAGGACTATAAAAATTATTTATAAAAAAGGTGTTTTTAGTAATAGAAGAAGTTAGATTAATATTTAGGGGAGTAAGTAAGTAGGTAGCTCTAACCCTTTTTCTAAAGAAGGTAAGTAAAGATAAACTAAAGAATATATTTAAATAACTGTAGAAGGTAGACTATTAAGTAGTGTATAATTATTAAGATATAAATAGCTAAAGTGTAAAGCTAGGTTATCCTTATTATAATATAGAAGCTAATTTAGAATTACTTTATTATAGATACTTAAAGATTTTATCTTAAATAAATATAGCTAATAGGTTCTAGGGAATTAGCATTTATCCCCTTAATTAATATAAAACTGCCTTTATAGGACTAAATAGTATATACTACTATAACAATATAGGGTAGGGATTAAAGGGTTTGCCTTCTATATATGTCTAGTTTAAGGACCTAACCTTTAGCTATTTATTTTTTAAAGATAGAACTAAATACTCCTCTATACTAGGTTATATAGAGGACCTAAAGATAGCTTTTAGAATATATATAGATAACTATAGATAGGGGTTAGAGACCTAGGATAACTATTTTAACTTTATATATTAAAGGTATTTACTATAAGTAGCCTAAGCTTCTATTAGTTTAAGTGGAAAAAAGATAACTTTATTTATATTTAAAGTTAAATATATTAGTTTCTTTATTTTAAATAGTAAGATTTAATTAGCTAGGAAATATAGGGATTAATTTAGAGAATTAGCGAATTATTTTAAAAGGAACCCTCCTTAATCTTAGAATAATATACTAACTCTTATTTACCTTACTCTATTCCTATAAAAATTTATTTCTAAATAGGCTAACTTAGTGTAAGTAATTAAGAAAGCCTTCTTTTATAATATACTAAAAATTACTCTAATAGGTAGGCTGTCTATCTAGCAATAGAAGGTTTTAAGAGATAAACCTAAATAAACTAATAATACCTAAAAGGCTCTTTTATAAATCTATAAGAGCATTTAGGTAAATATTACTTTTAAGGCCTAGTTAGGGGCATAATTCTATTTAGCTATTAATGCTTTAGAGACTAGTATAGGTAGAGTGCTATTTTAAATAAAAGATATAGAACTAGGAACTAGTGTATTAAATTTAAATTTTAATAAAGTAAGAGTTATTATATAGCTTTTAAATTAATTAGGAGATAATAAGAGGAGATACTTTATACTAGAAAAAGAGATATATATAGTAGTAGTAGGATTAAAAGAAACTAAATAGCTTATTAATATATCTCCCTACTCTTTAAAAGTTTATATAAATTATAAAGGAATTATTAATTTAATAGTTAATTTATTAGAGGTATATAGTAAGGTAGCTAAATAGATTAATTTACTTTAAGAATTAAATGTATAATATATATATTAACTAAATATAATAAAGATTATAGGGATAGCTAATAGAATATCTAGATTGCTAAATAAATTAAAATTAAATCTATATAACTTAAAAGAAAGATTATCTACTATAGTAACTATAGCTATAGATAATTAACTAATAATAGTAACTATAAATCTAATAGAAAGGGTTACTAATAACTTAAAATTACTAGAAGGAGAACCCCTTAGCCTTAAAATAGTTAAGAAGTTAGAATAATCTCTAAATAATTAGTTAGGGTTAAAATAGTATAGGGAGGTCCTTATTATAATTATTTATAGTTACTAGGAAATCCTAAGTAAATAAAGATAACTAGTAAGATAAAGATTACTAAGATATTAGATTATAAGTTAGATGTTGTACTATTTAGAGTAAAATAAATCCCTAGCTAAATGCATACTACTAAGAGACATTCTAATTAAATTATAAGAAGCCTATAATGTATTAGGCTATTTTAGAATAGCTATAACTCTTTAGAAGCTTTAGGGATAATTCTACTAGCCTAATTAGTTAAGTAATATAGTGAATTATTATTATTCCTATTTAGTTTACTAGTAGATAGGGGTTAGGTTATTAAAAGCTAACCTATATAGTATTATAGTACTTAAACTATAGGAACTAGTAGTAATAGACTACTTAGGGCTAATTACTTCTAAGGCTATAAATAGAGACTTATATATTCTAGTAGTAGTAGACTATATAACTTAATTTATATTAATATAATTACACTTAGAGGTAACTAAAGACTTAGTAATAAAGGCCTAGAGCTTAAATTAAAGCTTTATTTTTAGGTAGCTAAAGGGTATATACTGTAATAATAGGTTATACTTTAAAAATTTAAAATTTAAGTTAATAGTAGAGAAATATAGGATAAGCGTAATATTTAGACTAGTATTATATCCTTTTTTAATAGGTTTAGTAGAAAGAAATATATATTTAGTGAAAAACTAATTAATAAAATAAGCAATAGAAAGAAATAGGGTGTTTGTTACGGTCTGCACACAACAGCGGAACCCACCGCATATAGGAGGGTTCCGCCCCCTTTCTTCTAGGAATGAACAACTTTAACCATACATACACTCAACCACCTACCTGTGACTTAAGTGTTCCCTCTCTTTATGACTTCATAACGTACCACACCTATTGTGTAAGTACCCCTAACTTATATGTGATATCTAGTATATAATAAGTGGTAGCAATTACTGTTTCTTTTGTACACCTATTTGCTACATAAGAGCTAACAACAAAAACTATAAACCTTATGTTAACAATAGAAGAAAACCAGCGAAGCCTACCTATTAGCCTAAATTCTCTAATCACTAGCTTTATTATAGAAAACTAACTATAGTAAATCCACTATTTTTAAGCTTTCTATTAAAACTTCCCTAACCTTAAAAATAGGAAGAGACCGCTTCTATTATAAGAAAACGTTAAGAACCTTTAAACTCTCGCTAGATATTGACACATTAACAGCAACCTCTAGATCTACCTAGAACCCCTAGCCATTAAAAGACTTATTTATTAGAACCCTATAGATTTTACTACAGTTAACGCTAAGTAGAAAACAGCAAAAGGTATTATTTATAAAGCTAGGCTAGAACACCTCCTTAAACAAGTAAATCTAGCACTAAAAAACAACACTACTACGCTAGAGAATAGCCTAAAACGTAGGGAAAACACCAATATTATAGGTATATATAGCGTTTTAAAGGATGAATTAATAGGAGACTTAGCAAGCATAGGAATTAGGGGACCTCTAGAGACCTTAAATATCTTGTCTTATACTAAGGAAAATAATACCTCCTTATAGGAAAGGGACTATATTAGCGCTAGCTTCTACTAGGAAACTATTCTAGAAATAAAAATTCACTTTTACATAACTTCTAGCGCACTAAATCCTCTTTTAGGAGCACTATTAAATTCTATAGGAATTAACTAAAATAAGACAATCTCCTACTCCCTTAATAGTTAGGCAGAATGCGTACCCCCTCTATAGGTAATAGAAACTTAAGGGCAATAGCGTAAGCCTAACATATACAATAAATTTTAGCAATTTCTTACTAATATATATAACTAATAAGAGGCTGCCCTTAATAAGATCTACTGTAGTAGCGCAAAGGAAATTAGTAAAGCGGTGACTTACTTAACCGCTGCCCTAAAAGCCTCTAGACTAGCTAAATCTCACTAGCAAACTATAGAACCAGCCTAACACCCTCTATTTGCCTTAGGGTAGGCTCTAACCTTAGACACACAGCGTTTTATAGCATCCTTTAGAACAATAGGCACGTAAGCATAACTAGCTTATGCAATAACCCTTAATACTTACTACGCTAAGACCTCTTAGCTTAGAGGATACCTAGTAAATAGGGAATTTTATAAGGCTTTATACAACCCCCTACTCCGCAATGAGCTACACCTAAGGAACGCTATATACACTTAGAAACCATCGTTTGCACCCATAGAATAGTAACCTAAGGATAAGGACCCTTATAA
Organism: Claviceps pusilla; assembly: GCA_018360225.1. Taxonomy (NCBI): domain Eukaryota; kingdom Fungi; phylum Ascomycota; class Sordariomycetes; order Hypocreales; family Clavicipitaceae; genus Claviceps; species Claviceps pusilla. Next base: position 14,428 of record SRPW01000195.1, on the reverse strand, counting down.
GGATCCTGCTATCCAAGCCCCTCTAATAATAGACTATTTAATAGAACCTTTATAAAAGCTTAGCAATATTAGGTATCTTAACCCTAAGATAGATCTAGACAATATTAATAGTAAAGCTATAAAGCATAAGGGCAAATCTACTATCTTTATGGATATAGACCTCTAGATCTAGGCAGTTAGGGACTACTATAGTTATACTAGTCCTAACCGCTAGGAATAGATTAAACACTAAGTGTAGTACCTCTTCTATAGCGCTGCCTATATATAGTACCGTTAATATCTTAATAACATAGAAAGGGCTATAATTTTCCACAACCTTAAGTTAGTATTTACTATAGTTAAGAAGGAATTTAGCGTTAAGATTTAGGACGCTATAGCATAGCTTAACTAAGCTAAATTCACTAGGGATAATATATTATTTAAGACATTACTATATAAGTTTATAGCTAAGATTTTCTTTTATACTAGAGCTAATAGGGAATCCATTAATCTTTAGCTCCTTACACACCTCTGCTATAAGCTTTACATAGAACTTCGCTAAATCTATCCCTAACTAGTAGAATTAGACTGCTATAATATATATATTAATTTAGTAGAGGGTAAAAGATAGGACTTAAAAGACTTTATCTTAGGTAATAAAACCTACTATAGGGCTAAGAAGAATAAGATCTAGTCTTCTGCTTACTTTCTTACAGAGAACTTAGACTCTATAGCTAAGGATCCCCCTTACTATAGCGTTAACGCTTACTAGAATAGACCCCCCTAGCGTAATAGCTATTATAGAAGTAGCTATAGTCTACCTTAATACCGATAGGGTAGTTACTGCTAATACTTATAAAGCTATGAAAGGTATCACAGATCTAGCAACAGATACAAACGTAGAAACCACTAACCACAAGGCTAATTATACCCTTTTTAACCTAATTATAGTTATTCCTATAAAGGTTATAAAGGGGCCCTATAGTAGTCCCCTAAGGATTCTAATAGAGGCATACTAGTAGCTACCTTATACACTAGGGAGTTAGACGCCCCTAAGTAACGTAAGGAAGCTAAAACCCATTACTATAACTCCTTTAAGCACCCTTACTATAACTATAAAGGCTATAGACCTTAATTCTATAAGAAGTAGGTGCCTAAGGATAGTAATAACGCAAACTATATAGTTATAGTAAATAACTTAAATATAGAAGCTAAAGAGTCCTACTTAGTGTTATTAAAATACTATATAGTTAAGGAGGGAGTTATTAAAAGCGACTTTAATAAGGATAAATCTAACTTTATAGACGCTTTCCACGCTAGGGAACCTATATCTCCCCTTATTATACGCTATAAAAAAATTATAGTATCTAGAGAACTAACTAATAATTAGGTTATTAAAGCTATTATATAGCCACATTAGTTAGAAATCACTAGAAAAAGGAAGGCAACTACCTATCTTAAGGTAAACCTTTACTTTAATAACTAAGGGCAGGACTATAAGATTTACCTTAACATAGGAACTTTGTTAATACTAGTTAATAAGGAATGGCTTTAATAGAATAGTTATAACGTTTAATAGGGAACCTAGAAGCCTAAACCTATAAATAGTGTGAATTCCTTCTTTTATATTATAGAAACCGCTACCTTTAACTTCTATATTAAGGGTAAAGCTAGAGGAAAGTTAGTGTTTAGTTACTTTACTATAACTGCTAATATAATAGAGAAACTCACACTAAAATTATTAATTAGTATAGATTTTATATACAATTATGGCATTAAAATCAACTTCATTAACCCTAGGATTGTTTTCCAATCTATATATAATATAACTATGCCTAGCTGCATTTTCCGCCCTACTAATATAGTTCTAACTAAGAGGGTTATTGCAACGTACCACATTACTGTGCTGCTGTATAGCTCGGAATTAGTGCCGGTTTTCTGGAAGGACTATGCAGTGCATAAGGCCACTAGTGTCTATCATTTTGTCTTAAAGAACCGCTAAATTTTTAATAGTATTGTGGATTATAGGTAGGCAAAATGCTTGCTAATCCACAACTTCATAAACCTCCTAATTTACATTAAGCCTAACTAAAGGCTAGGGAACCTTTAAAGCCTAGATACAGTAGACTCCCACTTTGCTGTAGATAACATTAAGACCTTCTCTACCTTCTGTAGCTATAATATTAATATCCCATAGGGCTGCAAAGAGCTAGTAGCGCTAAAGGATATCTTTCCTCCTAAGGCAGAGGGAGATAATAAGGGCACTACTAATAACCTTAACCCTAGGGTAGTTAACAGCGGCGTCCCTTTGTACAGCATTATATGCCTAGATAACGTCCCATTTATTACAAACAAATTCAGCGTCAAAATTGCAAATCTTAACCTAGTAGCTGTAGAAAAACTTATTAAACTTACTAATAAATATAACGTTTACCGCAACTAAGGGGTAGTGCTAATGCCTAAGGAGGAGTAGATGCATATTAACTTTATTAATAGATAGTAAAATTAGTTAAAACCCTTGCGGGTATACTATTTAGGTAGAAAAGATTTTAAGAAATTCTATAAAATCTTTAACAAAAAGCATAAAGCTAGTAAGGTATTCTACCTTAGGGTAGGAGAAAAGGCACCGTGCCTATACCCTAGCTTTCTTATCTAGCGTAATACTAGGAAAGAATATAAAGGAAGGGTAGTAATTAATATAAGGCCTATAAACAGTATTACTATCCTAGATATATACCCTTTGCCTAACTAAGGGGATATTATAAAGGATGCATACAGAAAGTATTAGATATCCCTCCTTAATGCCTCTAGTTTCTTTAACTAACTCCTAGTGTAGCGTAAGCACTATAATAGAATAGCAATTATCTCTAAAAGAGGAATTAAAGTATCCTACGTTATAATATAAGGATATAAGAATTCCCTAGCGTATACTTAGCGCTTTATAGATAAGCAATTCTATAAACACTGTGCCTTTATATAAGTATATATTAATAATATCGCGATTTTCTCTAACACCCTTAAAGAGTACCTAGCCTACCTTAAGATTATATTTAAAATCCTTAAGAAGTGCTGCCTATATATTGCAGCTAAGAAGTTGTTTATTAGCTATCTATTAATTTAACTCTTAGGTTTTATTGTAAACACAGAGGGCATTACTAACACTAGTGACTGCGTTAAGGCATTTAAGAACCTCTAGATGCCTACTATGCTTTTAAGCCTTAAAACCTTTATAGGGATAGCTAGATTCCTCTATGCAGGGGTCCCCTAGTTTAACCTATATATTAAACCCCTATAGAATAGAAAGACTAGAATACTTTAGAATCTTTATAAGAAAAACAAGCTCCCTATTAGGTTATCTAAGTAAGCATAAAAACGCATAGCTTAGCAGGCGAGTTTTACACCCTCTAAGTAGGAAATCGTATCCTTTAAGGCAATTTAGGAACTCCTATACACCAAAATTCTGCTTTAGCATCACGACCCTAAGAGGCCTCTTTTCTTTAAGGTTAACGTATATAAGGAGGGTTTCAGCCTATATGCTTTCTAATTAGTAGTTAACTAGGACAGTACTAGCATCCCTAGGAAGGATATTAGTAGTAACAAACTCTGCCCTATCTTATTTCTTTCCTAGCTAACCTTAGCTATTAAGAAAAGGTATAGCTTAATAGAAGCAGAGGTTACTACTATTACATAGGGGATAAGGAAGCTAAGGAAAATAGCCTAATCTAACTCATTAGCTATGAATATTATTACTAATTACTCACTAGCAAAGGGAATTATTTAACACACCTCACTTACAACAATAGATCTTAACAAGGCTAACCTTAAGCTTGCTAAGGTTGCGAATTATCTCTCGCAGTTTGAAATCTATATTATCCACATCCCTAGCACTTTAAACGTAGTTCCCAACGCACTCTCTTACTTGCCTATTAACATTAGCTATAGGGAAGCAGCTAACTGTAGCAAATTTAATAAACTTAATGCTTATGTATACTTTAGGGAGGAATCTATAGTATTCGCTATTATAAATAATAACCTAAAGGATTCTATTATAGCAGGGTATTAGCACAATGCAAAGTATAGCTAAATTATTAAAGGTATTACTATATATAGAGAGAGGCAATGCTAAGCTAATTAGAACTAACTATAAATTCCCCTATATAGCTAGGACCTTTAAGATAATAGACTTCTCTACTACTATAATTTAGAAGGATTATGCTAACTTTATATCCCTTAAAACTACATAAAAGCTCTCCTCTAGCTTACTTACAATAATACTTACTACTTTAGCATAGGGAGAATAGCTAAGGAGCTCTTTACTGTCTGCTTTCTATGGATAAGCAGCTAGATACGCACCTATATAGCGCACTATAATGTCTATAGAGAAAACGCAGTTCTCTAATCTTAAGCCCTAGAAGAAATAAAACCCCTTTAAATAAAGCTAGTGCCCTTCTACAGTATTTTATTAGATTTTATTACTAATATACTAGAAGTTAGCTCTATAAATATAATATAGGCAGTAGAAGGATTCACTACCTATAATTCGCTTTGCCTAGTAAACTATCTTTTTAGTAAGAAGATAATCCTTATTCCTAAATATAAGAAGTATTTAGTAGAAATCTAAGCTAAACTCCTACTTAAGGGACTCTACCTTACTAACTAAGGGCTACTATAAGAAATTATTAGCAATTAGGACCTTAAGTTTATCTCTAACCTTTAAACTATACTTTTCTATAAGCTAGGAGTAAAATTCCTTATAGCTATAGCGTATTACCTATAAACTAACAGCGTAGCTAAGCGTAAAAACTAGACTATAATTATTACAGTGTAGTATTATACTATAACTAATTTAGATATCCCCTAGCCTTTAATACTTCTAGCACTCTAACACTACCTTAATAACATAGCTATAGCTTTAATTAACTAATTACCTAACAAACTTATACTTAGTTATAAGCTACTTATAGTAGTGGACCTCCTTATAGATCTAAATAAATCTATTATAGATCCTAATAATGCTAACCTCTTAGTGCTTTAGAAGTTATACTAAAGGGAGGCTAAGCATGCTATTATAGTAGTAGCTATGCTTATAAAAATCTAATATAACTCTAGGTATAACCTAGTGGATATTAATGTTAGAGATATAGTATACCTTAGGCTATACTTAGAATATAAGCTCCTAAGCAGGCCTAAGAAGAAATAGTCTCTCTAGCGCACTAAACTATATAAGGTTTTAAAATAAATCTCTCCTCTCTCCTTTTACCTTAACTTTCTACTAACTTTAAGGGTCTATTTAGTAGTTTCTATAGCTTATATTTAAAAACTATAGTAGGGTAAAGACTCTTTTAAAAGAATTAAGCTAGCGCTACTACTAGTAGACTTAACTAAATTAAGAGAGGCAAACTACTAAGAAATTAAAAGGATCTAAGATTACTATATATAATTCTTTTAAAAGAAGGGTAAGAAGCTTTATATTAACTTCTTAGTCCACTAGAAAGGATACTTTACTAAGGATAATTAGTAGATTTCTAAGGAAAAAATATATATTAACGCTGCTAAGATAGTTAATAAGTACCTTACAAGGAACATTATTAATTAAGACAAGAAATACTATAAGAAAGGCCTTATAGCGCCTTCTAATTAATAAATCCTAATAATACTAGCTCTATATTTAATTTTATAAATACATATAGGGAATTCCCTACTAGTGGAAAATATTAATTATTTTCTAACTCTCTACACACTATAAAAGCTTACCTTAAGCTTACTTTTGTAAAGCCCTATTAAGGTATATAAAATCCTTCCTTTCCTATACTCTTTCTCTTTCTTTCTTTACCTTTTTTTCTTTACTTTTTTATCCCTTTTCTCTTTAAAAATCTATATACTACTGCCTTTTTCCTTATAATAGTTATCTATGCTTAATTTATATTTTTCCTTAGCCTATATAAATACACTACCTAAAACCTTAACCTCCCTAAGGTTTTTTATAGTATATTAAATCTACTATCTTAAGGCTTTTAGCGCTAGTTTTACTAATTACTATATTAGTAATTAGTAGAAGTTAAGTTAGAAGAAGGCTTAGTGGGATATATACAGCAAACTCCTACGTTTCTCCCTATGCTTATATATTAAAGCCTTTATTAAACCCTCTCCTTACTACTAACTTCCTATAATCCTCCTTAAGCAGTTAGCCTTAAACCTTAAAAACAGTATAGATTCCTATAATATTAACCTAGCCAACCTACTAGGTTTTATATTTAATTCCTATCTCTAGGAGACTAATATTTTAACTAGCTAGCTAGGGAGCACTCTAGCTACCTAAGGTAGCGAATCTTATAGTAGAGATAGCGACGATTTAGGCACACTCTATGCTATGCCTTAGCCTACTATAGCTAACTATGCTGCGGATAAGAATATCCCTAATAAGAATAACATAGACCCTAACTAGGAGCTAAACAACACTAATAATATTAAGGAGGAGACCCTAGCAGGCCTATCCTTAGTAAACCTAACTAGCAAGCTAGTAACCACTACTAAGGAAGCCACAAAGCGCGTTGCTAATACCCTAATGCACTAGCACCTTTACTAATTTACAAGAGCTAATGGCAATGCGTATATACCTTATAATGCGTTAGATAATATTAACTTTATTGCTATGGTTAATGTAGGAAAGGACTATATAAAGTAGCGATATACTAATAAGCAGGGACCTAAAAAGAAGGATTAGACCCTTAAGGATGCCCTCTATATTTATAGCATAGAATTTACTAAGGTAGGAGCTAGAATCAGCCGTAATAGATTTAGCATTAAAAAAGATAATCCTCTCTATAAGCTATACTTAAAAGTAGTAGCCTATTATATTAATATTTTTAAGGAACTTAAGGTCTAAAGCTATAAGGCTATAGTAGCTACTGTAAAAGGCAATAAAGCTTAAGCTAAAGGTAAATTAAAACTCCTTATAATTTGCGCTACCTAGAACTCCCTTTAAATAGTAGTTTTTGTCTAGGAAGACAGGGGTAACTATAAAAACTATCACTAAACTTCCTAGCTCCTAGTAAAGTCTATTATTATTACTAAACACATTAGCAATGCTTTTAGCTACCTAAATAGGACCCTTAGCGGCCTTTTAGCGATAGTTAGTAAGTCCTACCTTGCAGAGATCCTTAAGCTAAGCACCTAAGTGGCTATTACTATATCTAAGCAGTTATTAGGTATATATAACAAGGTCCTTATATGCATTATAGTATTGGAGACAGCCGTAGAAGCCCTCTAGTCCACTATAACAGACTATAGCAAGATGTTTAAAAAACACTATAATAGCATTAAAGGCCTTATAGATATCTATAACATTACAAAAACTAACACCCTAGGAACAGTTAATGCTAGAATTAAGGCAGCTACTAAGTCTATAACTATAGTAAAGACTATTAAGGACGCAGAATCCTGCCTTACTACGTTAGAAAAACATAAGTCCACTATAATAGCTTTAATTTCCACTATTAAATCCTTTATTAAATTACTCTAGTCTAAAGTAAAGGCTATTAAGGCTAAGGTGCAAACCCTTAAAACTATAGGCACCCCTAAGACTTCTATTATAATAAGATCCACTAAGCGCACTAGGGATAAGACCCTAACTCCCTAATTAAGGTATTCTATATATATAAAACGCTAGCTAGCCACTGTAGGTAGCTTAAAGGCTATACTGTAAAAAGGGGAATTTATTAATCCCTTTAGTGGGATATTCTAATGCTTCTATTGTTTCTTATACTATTACTTTAGCAGTTCCCTGCTATAGGAAGTCTAGTGGTTATATAAGTGCAAATAGTTTCTAATTTTCTACATTGCTTACCTACCTTAAGAGGATAGAGTTAGTAGGAAATATAATAGTTTAGTAGAATTACTTAATATTTATAATGCCTGCTGCTAGGAATGTAAAATCCCTATAGAATCCCACCTGTATTTAGATAATAACGGTAATGAATAAGGCATGCAAGTATTCTTAACTTTAAGCCGTAAAAACTATATCTTTATTTGTATAGAAAACCTTACCTACGCTAGCGCCTGCCTTAGGTTATAGAAAACAGCAATATCTAAGGGTCTTTGTTTGCTTAGCTAGGGCTGTAGCCTGGCCGCCTAAGCACACCACTAAGCACAAAAAAACTTACCTTACTATAACTCTCTTATAACCTCCTCTTAATTAATAACATTATTGCCTTTGTATTATAGGTTGCTCCCTCTATTTTCTTTATTGCTATTATTAGCATTTCCCTACACCTTACTACACTCTCTACTATCCTTTTTATAGCTGCTTTTCTACATAAAATTATTATCTTCCCTATATAGCTATATAGGGTTTCCTTAGTCTTAACACTAAAACTATAATATCTAGCTATATAATATTAACACTGCTTTAAAAGACCCTCTCTACTAGGGAGAAAATTAACTAAAACTATAAAGAAATACTTAATCTCTTTACTAAGCTAGGTAATGTGCGTTTTAAGGCTTACTATAGTGCTAACACTATAGGCAGCGTAAAATAAATAAGAAAACCCTCTATTTTTAAATTATACTGCGTTATAACTACTAGGGACCTTATTAAAGGTAGTTTCTATAGAACCTTCCTACTTTATAAGGTTTATAGATTGCACTGCCTCCTAATAAACAGCAGCCTACTAGAGCTAAATATAGCTTTTATTTACTATATTATAGAACTTAGTATAGATGCTTTTATTTAGCTCCCTTTAACTATTACTATTTATATTAATAAAACTTTTATTAGGTAAGACCTTTAGACCTATACTAGAAATAGCATTAAAGATATAATAAACCTTTAAGATAGGATTATTCTCCTTAGAATCCTATAAGCCTAGTAGCTTATTAATTTCTTTATTTATCTTACTAAGACCTATAACTATTCTAACGCTAAACGCATTTCCCTTACCTATTATAAACTAGTAGGAGACTACACTAGCATTTTTATTTAGCATTACTTATATCTTACTAGTGTATGTTATAAGGTTCTCTATATTAGCACTGTAAAAGTCTAAACACTTACTACCTATATCTAAACGCTAGCTAATAGGATAACCTATAACTTTTACACTAATAATACTTAGAAGGATTAATATAGTATAAGTGCCCCTAAAACTAAGCAGGAGCTTAACTTTAGTATAGCGTGTCTTTATAATAATATAGAGTTTGCTTAATATTAGGAAGAAGCTAAGGCTATAGTAATAACCCTTAATGTATATACCCTTAATACTATAGCTAACTATAAAGGGTAGGAAATCTTTAAAAAAGTCCTAACTAACCCTATAGTTTAATATTCCCTTACTAAAAATATTTACTTTATAATAGCACACTAAAGCTATACTATAGACCTTAATAACTTTAGAGTGGCTAGTAGTAATAAGTTCTCTAGCAATAGCAATATATCTTTAGGCAATAGAAGTAAGTAGCAATAGCGTAGAATATAGTAGTACACTAAAGGTAAACCTTAGAGGATTTAATAGTTCCATAGGGGATATAGATATCTATACTAACTTGCTTATATATATTTCTTTTCCTTATTTATATAACTTCTATAGGTTAGTCTATAACCTAGCTATATACAGACTCCTATAGCTTATTTCTTTTTTCCTTCTAGTTTCTTAACTTTATATATAAATTACTATAAACTTGCTTTCTTTTCTTTCTTTTCTTTCTTTCTTAATTTAAGTAGCTTAGAATAAGCTATATTTTCTTTTATAAAGGGGGGACCTATTATAGTCTATACATAATAGTAGAACCCACTATATATAGAAGGGTTCCGCCCCCTTTCTTCTAGGAATAAACAACTTCAACTATATATACACTTAACCACCTACCTATAACTTAAGTGTTCCCTCTCTTTATAACTTCATGACGTACCACACCTATTGTGTGAGTACCCCCAACTTACGTGTGACATCCAGCACGTAACAGTGTTACTTAACTTATAGAATTAAGCATTGCTAAATATTATAATAGTTTTAAATAATAAGTATATAACTAGAATGTTAACTTTACTAGCTAAGGCTATACTAGGATTTAAATTATTTTCTAAACACTAGGGAGTTAGGGAACTTACTTAGTTAAAGGCACTTAAATTAGCTAATTTAGAATTAGTAAGGGAAACTAATTTATAAAGACTAGATTTAAAAAATAAGTTATAAGATTAGGTATTAAGCAATAAGGTTAACTAATAGGAGAATAGAATAGATAAGGGGGATGTTTAAGTATTTAAGGTAGGTAGTTTAGTTTAGGAGAAAATAAATAAAGAGAATAAGTTAAAAGGAAAGTTTAGTAAGACTTAAGGGAAGCTATTTAAAGTAAAGTTATAAGTATTATTAGTAATATATAAGGTAGAACTACTAGTAGGAGGTCTAAGTTAGAAAATATATATAGATAATTTAAAGTAGTATATTATTTAATTAAAATAATTAGAACTACTAAGACTAAATATATAGAATTTAGCGGAATAGGGAAATTTAGATTAAGAGGACTTTAAACTAGTTAAATAAAGTATATTATAGTTATTTTAGTGTTAGGGTTAACACCACTTTCTAGACCTAGGGAGTCTATTAGGAGGCGGATTAACCTTAGTAGAAGGAAGTGGGTTAAACTAGCTTAAATTTGTGTATTATTTAGTGCCAACTACTTGGAGGGATCTTAGCTAGAACAACCCTAATAATAATCCCTATCAACTGGCTACCTTTCAGTCGTGACAAACTCTCAGCAATATAGGTGTCTGAATATCTTTTACATCATTTAGAAACGCAAAATCATCACGAATCCCTGCGGAGGCTGTTATCAGAATCCAGGCCCGAGTAGTTAAATAGGTACCTAGGTACCTACTCAGTATCTAGGAGGTATCGATGCCAGATCCCTTGTATCAAGGCACCGCCACACGCACCGCCACGGACCCAACCAGCGTGTAAAGTCTCAAGCAACATCACATCATGGAACGGTAACTTTCAAAACTTGCCAGCTTCCCAGTTATAGATCCTTCCTGCAAACATCCCGGGCTGCCTCAATCACGACCCACGCTCGCAGTAACGACGAGTCAAGTATGAAACTCTACCACATGAAATATCTACACACGGAAGCCAACGAGAAGAAACAAGAAACAAGAAACCCCACCTGCCTTGTTACCCTGTTCGGCCTTGTGGCTGCATCGAAACAAAGCAGCCACCGCCGCGAAGTCTAGGAACCCCGGCCACCCTATAGCGCTTTTTTGTCCTCGGGGGGGGGGGGGGGGGGGGGGGGGGGGGGGGGGAAGGGGGGGATCTGTAAAAAAAGAAACAATGTACATATGTACATGTACGTGTTTCGCGAGATATATGTGACAATAAGAGATGAATCGGCTCCAAGGTGAGCAAGTTTCTATTGGGCTGGCTTTTCGTTTTGGACTTGTTGTGGAGGCCTTGTCCACACCATCATCACCACCACTCTCGCACAAGGAACCGCAGCGTGTATGCCACGTTCTAATACAACAGGACTTTCCGCGCCATTTAAAGAGGTAGGTACATCCTCCCGCATCAACTAGGTATTTTCAAGATAATGTGCCTCTCATCCTGTTTCTACCGCTGGACATCTTTCCAATACTGATTGTCGTTGGAAACAATGCCTAATCCGGCTTCATGTCTCGTCCTTTTTCCTCCTCTTGGGAAGATCACTGTCTAACACCATTAGTTTTTCGCCCCCATTTACAATGGTAATAAAGGGGGAGGGGGGGGGGGGCGCGCGGCCGAGAGCAGTCGTGCGTGCGGGCTGTGAAATTTCAAAGAAGACTTGTTTCGTATGCCTGCTTATACTATACACTCTTGATACATAAACGTGCATGACTATTGCCTTCATGACCCCCTCCAGGCTCAGACTAACCGCCGTCCGAATCGGCAAACATGTCCATTGCCCGCTTTCGCTTCCGCTGTTGAGCACGGGCTGCCAAGGATGCCTTATCGCCTCTGATGCCCGACGCTTCATCTACATCTTTGTCCGTTTCCATCCCGCCTTCTTCTTCTCGTCGGCCCGGAGCCGCTGTTTCTTCCTCTTGATCCATGGGCTCACCTCCCAGTTCCTCCTCATCGATAGGCTCCCCCGCCACATCGTCCTCGTCAATGGGCTCCCCTTCAATGTCCTCCTCATCAATCGCTTCGCCCATGACATCATCCTCAGCCAGGGGCTCCCCGTCAACATCATCCGCCATCGCAGCAGGTTCTTCTTCGGCTTCTCCAGCGACGCCTTCTACGGCGACGTTTGCCTCGGTCTTTGCGACCGGCAGAGGCTCCACGGTTTTCCACTTGTTGCGGTCTGACGCTTCGTTGGTCGTGCCATCTTCGGCTGCCTTCAATGAAGGAGGTGACTCGAACGTCTTCACAAACAATTCCTGGGACTCTGCTGGAAAGACACACCATCCCTCCCATAGATTGAGAACAAGATGAACGCTCCGTTTCCACTTTTCGGCTCGAAGTCGTCCCCAACCCAGCTTCTCGGCCATGCTGCCTAGCCGCTCAAAGATTTTGCGCTCACGCAGAGATGTCTCAAAGAGCTGTCTGAAGCGCCAGGCGTGTCGAACGCCGCTCGTAGACGATGACGATAGAATATCACTCACCACGTAAAGTGCCACCAAGCTGGCGCTGCTGGTGTCTGAGCCATCATTCACGGCTCCTTCATCAGTGCCTGTAGGTGCTGCTTGGTGTGGCTTCGCACCTTGCGCGTTCCTTCTCGGATTGGCAGATGTCAGAGCCAGTGGTTTCTCAATGTTTGCGACAATCATGTCCACGACTTCGTCAGCTCCCCGGCTGGCATGGGTGATGGCAAACGCTGCGACGCGGGCAATGTCGCCTTTGCGCAGCTTGGCCATCGTGGTGGGCAATCTCGCCAGCAAATGAACGAGCTTAGCCTTGCCAAGCGGGTTGAGAAACACCTTCTCTGCCTCAGGACCGTTGCTGTCGGTGTTGTTGCCTTCGCCATCCATATCTTCATCATCGGAAGAGTTGTACTCGTCATCCGACACAAACTCATCCAAAGAAGTCGTGTACTCAAAGACCAAACCCTTCTCTGGTGATTTCCAGGCATGGCTGCCATCGAAAAGGGGAACGTATTTTCCTTTGCGCTGATTCAGGTCGGAGCCCGTCACAATTTGCCACAGCCGCCAGCGGTACCAGATACCACCTACGCTTCGTGCATCCCATATCCAGGCCCATCTCTCTTCTCGTTGGACCTCGGGCCGTGACATCAGCAATGCCTCAAATTCCGGGCCATGCTCCAAGACGCCCTCGATGGCTTTGTTGATTAATTGAATGGTCCGTACATCCTGTGGCGGTCTTACAGGGACATGCAGCAAGCCCGATCTAGACACTCCGGCGCCAGCGGGGCCATAGGAGGAAGGGGGCGCAAATCCACGGCGGAATCCATGCTGATGATGCGAATGTCTGTCTCGGCCGGCCGGTCGCTCGACCGGTTTCGCCGCAAACGGATGCGCGCCGGCTGTCGAGGACGAAGACATGCTGGGCAAAGTTGCCGAGGCTGCCACGGCAGACGACAGATGGCGGTGTAGAGACAGATAGTACCCATAGCCCAAGTAGCGGTTTTGTAATGTGGTGACTGCCGTGTCCATGTCGTTCGCCGGTGTGTCTTGTGATAGTGTGACAATGGCAACCGTACACTTCCTTTCCGAGCCACCAGGACCAGCAGGAGGCAGGATCTTGACATTTTCCACATTCAAATGGTCAGGCACCAGGGCCTTGACCACAGCAGGCGACGTTCCGGGGGGCATGTTGGCCAGTCGAAGCGTAGGCTTCGCAATCGCCTTCTCCTCCGCTCTATCTCTCGATTCGCCCACGTCCTCGTCATCGCTCGCATTGAAAGCCTGTGCAACGGACTTTGGCTTCGACGCAGCAACTGGTTCCTCGTAGCTCGTCGCCGCACCCAGTCGGTCCCCAGAGCTTTTGAAGTCGTTGAATGATCTCTTCTTGGCATAATTCGTAGGTGCTGGTCCCAGACTACCAGGTCCGCTCTTTAAAGTCGACGAGACAAAGTGTCTTTTCGAGGCGCCGTGTCCGGGCGGCGCTGCTGCTGCTGCTGCTGTCCCCGCAAAGCCCAGTCTGCCCCTCGAAGATGATCCTCCAAACGCACCAAAGGACGTGGACGCATTTCCTCTGCCGTCATCTTCACGATCAAAACTCTTTACGAAGTCGGCGTATACGGCGGCCGTCTCGGCGGCTTCGCGCTTGCGCTTGGCCTCTGCTTCAGCCCGTTGTCGCTCGAAGGCCGATTGCTTGGTAGGTTTCTGAAGCTTGGCCTTGACGTCGGGGAAGTCGGGAATCCCTTTTCCAGAGGACATTTTGGATGGTCAGTATCCTCGAATTGACACGTCAAGACATATTTGAAGGTCTAGTAAGTAGCTTGAATTTTTTCCGTGTTGCGCAAA
>SRPW01000194.1:0-32693 GCA_018360225.1 Claviceps pusilla | reverse complement strand
TTAGGTAACTACTAATTAGTGATATTATATAAGTAATTATATAATTAGCTAATTAGTACCCTAATAAAGGTTTTCCTGTAACTAGATAAAATATAAGGAGTAGAGGTTTTAGAAACAGCTAAGCATAAATTGCTAAAGCTAGCTAGCGTATAAGAATAAATAAATAAAGCTTTATTTCCAAATAATTAAAAGGTATTTATTATAGTAATAAGTTTTACTTTAAAAACTTAAGATTCAAGTTAATGATAAAGAAATATAAAATAAGTATAATATTTAAACTAATATTTTATTTTTTTATAATTAATTTAAGAAAAAGAAATATATATTTAATATAGAATTAATTAATAGAATAAGTAATAAAAAAATAAAGTATTACTTAATTTATAATATTAAGTATTACTAAATGTTATAATAATTTTAAATAATAAATATATTACTTAAATACTAACTTTATTAGCTAAAGCTATATTAAGATTTAAATTATTTTTTAAATATTGAAAAATTAAAAAGCTAACTTAATTAAAAGTATTTAAATTAATTAATTTAAAATTAATAAAGAAAACTAATTTATAAAAACTAAACTTAAAAAAGTAAATTAAAAAATTAGATTTTAAGTGATAAAATTAACTAATAAAAAAATAAAATAAATAAAAAGAATATTTAAATATTTAAAATTAAAAGTTTAGTTTACAAGAAATTAAATAAAAAAAAATTAATAAAACTTAAAAAAAGCTATTTAAAGTAAAGTTATAAATATTATGAATAATATATAAAGTAAAACTATTAAAAGAAAGTTTAGATTAAAAAATATATATAAATAATTTAAAGTAATATATTACCTAACTAAAATAATTAAAGCTATTAAGATAAAATATATAATATTTAGAAAAATAAAGGAATTTAAATAAATAAAACCTTAAACTAATTAAATAAAGTATATTATAGTTATTTATTTTTTAATATTAGAGTTAACACTACTTTCTAAACCTAGGGAGTTTATTAGGAAATAAATTAACCTTAGTAGTAAGAAGTGGGTTAAACTAGCTTATTTATATGTATTATTTAGCGTTAGCTATATAGAGGGATCTTAGCTAGAACCCTAATAATAATCCCCATCATTTGGCTATTTTTCAGGGGGCAGCGCAGTGTGCGGCTATATGTCTGAATTTAAAGCACCCATAGCATTAGCGGGCATAAATTATTTATTATAATTAGATATAAGATCTATTAATATTTAGGAAAAGCGGTTAGGGTTTAGGTTGATTCGGGTTGGTTTCTATCCCTTTAGTGTCCGCAATGCTACATTCGCGTACCAATCCGGTTAGTCCACTAATAAAAGGGTACTTAGCACACTATAGTAATTTATAGTGTAATAAAAGTCCTTATAACGCTTTTAGGTATAAAGAAATATATTATATTATAGCAGAGAAAGCGCATTTTATAAGTTACTTAATGTTACTTATACTCTACTAATAAGTTATTAAAGAAAAGCAGGGAATACCTGAGTGTAGCCTTGCGGACACCAAAGGGATGGCTTAGGGTTCACGCTAGGATTAGGGTAATTGTGATATATCCTTTGTACCTGGGTGAGCTATTCTTAGTGGAGCAACTCTTAGGTGAGCTAGTCGTGTCTGTAGCCTCGTCAGACGTGCGGTTTCCGCTCTCACCACCTGCATGCGTGCTACGCTCGTCCCTTTGTGTACTCAGACGCTCCTATCCTTTTTGCAGGCCATAAATCTATCTGCATGCGCTGCCTCCCGTCTGCTTTTTTAAATCGGAGTTTGGAAAGTCCGACTTCAGCGAACCGCCGAATTTCATTGCGTTAGCAGCTTGTCGCGGTGTTAATCTGGGATAGAGACGGGCATCATCAATGATCGAAATGGATCTGGCTGTGAATCTGATCAAGTCGGTAATGCGTGCTTTTTATCAAACTCGCGACATACTTGTAATGGACGCGCTCATTTTGCACGAAGCGTATGCACTGCCCATCCTATCGATATCATCCCAAAAGTTCGATTCACTAACCACATTTGAATATGGCATGTAAAGCCTCCGAGATGATGATTTAGCCTATTTAATGGCCATTAACACAAAAGATCTTCACAAAATTTGTGGTAAACTTCGAGAAGATCGTTTCTTAACCGTGTATGTACTGAGGATGCAAAACATCCCGCACCTTCATTTCATCTAATAAAACCAGACACACCAGGCCAGAGCTGCGCGAAGGAAATCCGCGCCCGAGCAATCGCACTTGGTACTATATCAATTACCGGCATACCATTGATGCTATCAAATGGCGCGTGTATACGATTGACAAAGAAGTTCAAGGTGCACCGGTGCCAGCGAATGAGAAGAAAGAGTACTTTTGCACATTCTGCAGGGCAGAGTGGACGGCCATGGACGTTCTCGACAGCGTCGGTCCTCACGGATTCATTTGTCATCGCTGTCAGCACACGCTCACTTGGGAAGCGGATAGAACCTCAGGCGGCCATGAACAGTCAACTCGCCTCAACGACCAATTCAAATTTATCAGTGAACTTTTACCCAGGATTGATGCTGTCCACATTCCCGAATGCGATTTTGATCGCGCTTTCGCCAAAGCTCGCCCAGTGGAGCGAGATGCCACGCACCAACGAGCAGCTACTGTCCCTGTAGATGGTGGCACACATCGACCCATGGCCGTCAAGGGCCTCACTAACACTGGACCGCAGTCCATCGCCGTTAATATATCTACGTCGGACGGCCCGTCAGCCGCTGATAGAGAGGCTGAGAAAACTCGAAAGGAGAGGATAGCACAGCAAAATGCTCTACCATCATGGATGTCAAACAGCACAGTGACTGGAGATTCCTTTTGTGGAGCAATTGGGGATAGCCCAATAACTCTAAATAGGAACAGTGGTGATCAAGATCCCTCGAAGGGAAAGCTCGTTGAAACAACAACCTCAGCACAAATAGACGATATTTTCGAGCGGCTGAAGGCTGAAAGGGCAGCGGAAATGGCTAAATCAATACCGGTTGGGAATAACGAAGAATTTGGCTCTGAAGACGAAGACGGAGAAGAAACCGAATTCGAAGACGTACCAGCCACCAGCCACTCATCAACCTTGGACAGTCCGAGCACACAAGCTATAAAGCGTGAAAATGTGGAGGAGTTTTTCGACAGGAGACACCACGTTGAAGGAAGAGCTCCAAAGAGAGTTAAAGTCGACTCAATCATGAGGAGAGATGCTCACAGCGGTGATGATAACGTTGTTGATGAGGATGAGGACGACGTAGAGTTTGAGGATGTCTGAAACATTTATTAGTCTCTAATCAATACCGTCGATCTGAGAAATGCTGACAACAATATGGTTTAACGAAGCATATCGTTCTTTTATATTTCAGCCTGGTAAATAGATGGATACTCCTATCCAGTCCGTAGTGAAGCTGTGGAGACCACCGGCACGCGAACAGGACTACCCAACTTAGTGGCACAAGTAACACACGAAAGCCGGTTTGGTCATTAAGCCACTTTGAATGACGTGCAGATTTCCCCAGGTGCAGGAGAAGGTTTGATCAATGCCCCTCGACCACGAAATAATCCAAGCCTAAGCCCCTGGCAAGGCCTTTTTCTGTTGCTGATTGGACCGCCGTACTTATTAATATTAGTCTTCGATCCATATCAATTTATGTTACTTGAGTCACGAGGCGGTCAAGCGCCACAGTGACGAACGACAATTTCGCGACTTTCGGTTCATTAACCGGTTGTCCAACAACTGCTCCTTATTCATTACTTTTGGCTCGTTTTCGACTAGATATGGCTACCAGCTTACAATTTCCCCGCATGTACCTACTCACTACACATCTCGAGGTGGAAGAGTATTCTCTGCTACGGAGATTGTTACCTTGCTTAGAGGACGATGTCAATAAAGCTGACATTCTTGTTGGCAGAATAGCGAACAGAAAGCGCGCAGAGTTTGAGCTACGACGACAAAAACTAGATATCCGACCCTTGGATCAAAGATATGGTGTGCATGAGAAAAGCCGTGGTGAAGTGATACAGGCAAGTGAAAATAACACAGGTTCGTTTGAAATCCTACGAAGCAAGGCTGATACAGGCAAGTGAAAATAACACAGGTTCGTTAGAAATTCTACGAAGCAAGGCTGGTGGGAACGAAAAAATTGGCGCAGGAAATAATACCAACGGCCTCGTACGGGTTGTAAAGCTTTCATGGCTCACAGACTCTCTTGCTCAACAGAGAGTGCTCCCCTACGACACGTATATATTGTTCCAGGGCATCAACTTGGGAAAAGAAGGTCGTTCTTGGCATGAGAACTCAATGGATCACACACAGTCAAATTCCAGACGGGTTGAACGTGCTGGTGAAGATAGAAGCTTGAGTTCCTCGAACAACTTCTCACACCTCGTCACGCGGCGGGGTGCAGGCCAAGGCACGGCCTTGTTGAATTATCCATCATTGCTTCAAAGGACAATGTCTGAGCACGAGGACACGACGGTCAATATAATAATACCGGACTGTCTCCGGACTCCATATTCATGCCAGCGACCAACTCCTTTGGACCCCCCTAATCGCGAATTCGTTCAAGAACTAAGACGGATTCGTACTTTTCGTCTCCTGCAAGGGGATCGGATTGGCGTCCGAGCATATTCGACTTCTATTGCCACGCTTTCTGCATATCCATATGCTATTCAAAACCCTTCTGGTAAGTGACTGCACGGATCACGAGTTCATGACATCTTTGGGGAGTTGTTGTTAATCTTTTGTTATAGAAATTGAGTTGCTGCCAGGATGTGGTTCCAAGATTGTTGAAATTTATCGGCAGTGGTCAAAAGATGGTTGTTCCGCGGAATCATTTCTTGCGGCTTCAGACACAAAACTATCAGTTCTACATTTGTTCTACGATATCTGGGGTGTTGGTGATATAACAGCGAGAGAATTTTATAACAGGGGTGCGATCTGTCGTTCATTTCTTCAGTTCTCCCAGTTTCTGGCTTCTCCATGAGTGCTGACCACTCTTTTGACGTAGGGTGGCGCAACTTGAACGATATAGCCAAACATGGATGGCAATCGCTCACTCGTGTCCAACAAATTGGCCTCGAATACTACGATGATTTTAAGAAGACAATATCTCGACAAGAAGTTGAACATATTGCGAAATTAATCCTTGACCACGCTCGCAGAATAGATCCAGGATTCGAGATGGTCATCGTAGGAGGCTACCGACGTGGTAAGAAGGAAAACGGCGATGTGGATGTCGTGCTCAGCCATCGCGAAAAGGCTAAAACACTAAACATGGTAGACAAACTGGTGCTCAGCCTTGAATCTGCCGGCCTCATCACTTACACTTTGAGTTTATGGACCAATAACAGTGGACGAGAACAACAGCCGCTTGCTTGGCGAGGCGAAGTTCCGGGACGTGGTTCCGGTTTTGACACACTGGATAAGGCTATGGTTGTGTGGCAAAACAAGCACGATTCTGTACATTCGTTGCACCGGAGAGTGGATATCATCGTCAGCCCATGGAAAACAGTTGGTTGCGCGTTAATAGGTTGGACTGGTGGCAATACATTCCAAAGAGATCTGCGCCGATATTGTAAACAACAGAAAGGGCTCAAATTCGACAGCAGCGGCATTCGGAGACGTTCTGATGGAAGATGGATTGATTTTGAAGGATCTCGCGCAGCAAGGAAACATATGTTAGTGGATAGAGATGACTACAGCGCTGCACCGGATATGGAATTAGCCGAGAAACGTGTGTTTGATGGCTTGGATCTGAAATGGCTTCCAGCGACGGAGCGATGCACAGGGTAGTTGTAATAACGAGGAAAGAATTTCAGCATTAATATTTGCACAAAACTTCCCTTCTACAACTCTGGCCCTAAGCTACTACTATTAATATTTATGTATAATATATACTACTATACTTAGAAGTATTTTACTAAGGGAAAACTTAATTATGTAATATTATTATTATTATTACTTTAGTTAGGCTAAGCCTAATAGCTAGTATCTCTGCTACTAACCTATATAGAAAAAACCCTAGAGTAGGGAGAAAAATATTAAGGCTAGTGATGGGAGGTGGCTTAGTGGAGTGAAGACTAAGACATAGAGTATATATAGTAATATAGCTATTAGGTAGGGGATAGTACTTAAAGGTATAAATCTCTACCCTTTTATATAAATATTCTTTTTTTTATATACCTTTTTAATATATTCTTAAATTATAATAAAGCTATTATTTATTTTATTTTTTTATACTTATTTTAGCTTTTTTAAAATTATTTATATATTTATTATAAAGTAATTATAATTATAAATAATTATAATAAAATACTTTTTTTTTATAATTATTTTAATTATAATTTTATAAAAAAATTATTATAAATTTATTAATTTTTTAAATCTATTATAATATTTTATTTATTAGTATATAAAGTAAATTTACTTTTTTATAAAGTTTATTTAAAAATATTTTTATTTTTATTACTTACTTTTTATAGCTTAGGTTATATTATAATATTATAATATATATATTTAATTAATTATATAACTATATTATTATTATATTATTTACTAGGTATTACTTTTAATATATTTTAATTTATTAGCTTTTAATTATGTTGGGTTTATCCTAGGATAACATAGGTGAAGGCACAACGCAGGACATTACTATCATTATAGGGTCTGCGTATTTATCTTAAAGTGCTTTTATTTTCTTCCTAAGTGTGTGGCCTAGCTAAAGGGGTCTTTATAGCATATTCTATAGGAGGCTATAGTAGGCCACGGGATATATAGAGTTTTTACTAAGGGTTCTAACCTATAGGAATAGCTAGATTCCCCTTATAGCTTAGCTAGTTAGGTTAATCCGGGTTAATCTAAGTTAATCTAAATTACCTGTTATTAATATTCTGACCTAGAAAATACAGTAATTCTAATAATTCTAACACTAGGAATTCTCTCTTCTTTATAGAAGGAATTGCTTAGAAAAGCTTATATAAATCTTAAAAAAAAAGGGTTCTATATATAAATAGATAAATAGACTATCTAATTTAATAATAGGTTATAGGTTTACCTAAGGAAAAAAGCGAAAACAAATAAATAAATAGGACTTTTTAAAGTCCTTCCTACCTTTCCTTATAAAAGCTTGCTCTTCTATATATAAATCCTACATAAATCTTATATATTTCTTGTTATATACCCTAGCCTAGGGCTACACCCCTTATAATTTTCTCTCCTCCTTATAGAATTATTTAACTTATTAGTTAGAATACTCCTTATAAGTAAGGGTTAATTAGGGGGCTGTAATATCTAAAGATTATTAAGGGGAGAGAAGGGTCTATGTCTAGCGGTATTTATAGTAAAGTAGTATTACTAGCATTACTTTATAAAGGGTTATAAAAACCTTCTTTATAGGTTAATATCCTTATAATTAAATAGTTAAATAATTTAGATATTAGGTTTAGTAGGCTTTTAGCTAAGATTTTATTCTAGTTAGTTAATCCCTATATAGGCTTTAGTATAATAAAGGGTTAGTTAGTTAATAAATAAGGTTTTTCTATAAATAATAATATAAACTATAAAATTCTATGCTTTAAAAGGTTAATTCTAGCTAATATAGCGAAAAGGAGTTTATTTTTATTATAAAAAAGCTATATCTTTAGAAGCCTAATTCTAGCTAATATAGTAAAAGAACTATCTTCTTATAGTACAAGTACTTTTATAAATATATAGAAAGTACTTATTTCTTTTAGAGATAATTCCTAGCTAATTTATAAGTATATTATTAAGAATAAGAGAGCTTACTAATTAGTATTAGGTTTTATTCTAAAATAATATAGGTAAAGGTATAATATAGGACATTACTATTATTATAGGGTCTGCGTATTTATCTTAAAGTGCTTTTATTTTCTTTCTAAGTGTATAGCCTAGCTAAAGGGGTCTTTATAGTATATTCTATAGGAGGCCACAGCAGGCCACGGGATATATAGAGTTTTTACTAAGGGTTCTAACCTATAGGAATAGCTAGATTCCACTTATGGCTCAGCTGGTCGGGTTAATCCGGGTTAATCCGGGTCAATCCGAATTACCCGTCATTGACATTCTGACCCGGAAAATGCAGCAATTCCGACAATTCCAACAAATTATTATATTATAATATTATTTTTAGCTTTATTTTTTTTTTAACTTTTTTTAAACTTAAAAATTATAATAATATAATAATATATTTATTAACCAATTTTTTTTATTGTATTTATTTACTTTTTAATTTATAAGATTAATTAATATTACTTTATTTTAATAATTTAATAATATATATAAGCTAGCTAAAACAAAAACAGAAAAAAAACTATATATTTATAGCTAGCTTTATATATAATTTTTTATAATATATTTAATTTATTTAAAAAGTATTTAATATTATTTTATTTTAATATATATTAAGTAAGGATAAATTATAATAAAAATAAAAGGAATATATATATAAAAGCTATATTAATATTATTAGCTTTTTATATATTTATTATAATATATTTTATTTATTAAAAAGTAATTAATATTACTTTACTTAAATATTTATATAATAAAAATAAGTTATTTAAAGGTAAAAAAAAGTAAAAAATAAAAGCTATAATAATATTATTAATTTTTGATATAATAATTATAATATATTTTATTTATTTAAAATAATAATTTTTTTTTCATTTTTTTTTTGATTTAAAGGTAAAAATAAGTTATTTAATTATAAAAAGAAACTATATAATATTTTGATTTCTTATATAATTATTATAATACTTTAATTTTTTAAATTTTTTTTTAAAAAAATAATTTATTATAATTAATTTCTTTTATTTAAAGCTTTATTATTAAGTTAAAGTCTTACTTTATTATTATAGCTATTAATAATTACTAATAAGTAGCTAAGCTATTATTATTATATTATAATTTATTAATTAAAGTACTTTAGCTACTTAATTAAAATTATTTTTATATATAATAGCTTTATTTTTTTAGTTTTTAAATAACTATAAAAACCTTTTTTCTTCTTTTTTTTATATTGTTTTTTAATAATTTTATTATTAATTATAAGTTTTCCTTTATAATTAGCTTTTAATAAAGTTATAATTTTTTTTACTTAAATTCCCTATTAACTTCATTTATTTAGCTTCTTTTTATTAATTTATTATTTATCTTTGTATATAATTTAAATAGGATTATAACTATTAAACTATTTTACTTTATTAAAAGAAGTATATTAATTCTATCTTTTAATAGTATAATACTTTAAGCCTAACCCCCTCTTATACACCCTAGCTACCTAAGGTTAAGATTCCTTCTAATTAAAAAAACCTTTTAATAGTTAGAATTTTAAAAGATTAGTAATATAAAATTAGTTACTTTAACTAGCTCTTAATATATATAAAACTTAATATTATATATATAATAAATAAGCTTAGTATAGTGAATTTAGCTCTAAAGTAGATTTATATAAATTTAAAGAAGTACTTTTAGAGATATCTTTAAGGAATAAAGGATTTAGGGATTCTTTTTAGTAGTATACTTTATAATAGCACTATTAAACACTCTTTTTAAGTCTAAAGCTATAGTAATACTTTTTATAGTAATAACCTTAATATAAAGCGCTCTATAGCTAGTTATATTATATTAGTTAATAGCAGCGCTATTCTTTAAGCTTTAAAGTAATAATTTATAGTTATATTAAGCACTATAAAAGCTAAATTCCTTAATCTTATACCTATAGCGCTCTTTATAACCTAAGTCTCTTAGCTAATTAAAAACTTTAAATTTAGTTAAGTCTACCTATTATTACTATTTATAAATAGTTAGAATGCTAAGGTAAATATACTAAATAAGAAGTATTATAGCTATATAAGGCATATTAATTTATAATATAAATAGATTATATAGAGAGCTTATAATAGCCTTTTTTACCTTAAGTAGCTTAGTATTAATTAAATAATTACTAATAGCTTTACTAAAGGCTTTAAGTGTAAAAAATATAGTAACTTTATATATATACTCTAAATAACCTTAAAGTCTAAGCTTCCTTCTTATAAAAATTACTAATTACGCTTTAATATCTTTTCCTTTTCTCTTTTTTATATATTTTCTATATATTTTTTACTGCTTATATATTAGCTTTAGTTATAACTTATTAACCTTATTAAAAGCCTAACCTTTTATATATAAAATTCCTTTAGACTCCTTAATATATCTAATATTTTCTATATCCCACTCCTTTATAAATAAATACTATATATATTTAGTATAAGCTAGTTATTTAGCTATAAGGGTGGTGTTATATATTGCAGGATCCCTAGGTTCCTCTTAGCCTAAGCTCTTTAAACTCTATAGACTATAATGCCCTAGTCTAGCCTTATATATCAGGCATCTAGCTAGATATGCCTATACTATACATTTTGTGTAGTGTGAGCATTCTTAGATAGATTATTAATACATATTAGCTCCTTCTGGATGTAACAGTTACTATATAGCTTTAAGCTAGTGCTAATATAAATAAGCTGTAGAATATAGTTAGATTTAGTAAGGTTTAGTCCCCCTATAAATTTAGCTTCTATATTATAGGTAACCTAAGTATAGTTAATAATATAATTCCTTTTACTTTATATTTTCTAAGTTACTTTACCTTATAGTATTATAAGTCTAAGCTATTATTATATTATTAGTATAAGAAATATAT
Source organism: Claviceps pusilla (assembly GCA_018360225.1). NCBI lineage: Eukaryota > Fungi > Ascomycota > Sordariomycetes > Hypocreales > Clavicipitaceae > Claviceps > Claviceps pusilla. The sequence continues at coordinate 21,971 of SRPW01000194.1, read as the reverse complement.
TACTCTTTATTAAGGTTTAGCTATAATAATTCTAAAGTAAGTAATATTAATTAAAATCTTTTATAAAAATACTATAATTTAGAGGTAAGGCTATTATAAAGTTAATAAAAAGTAATATTTAATTAGGTTTATAAGTTAGGGAATATATTAAGTAAATATAATATCCTATTAATATTATTAAGCACTAGTCCTTACTTATATATATTAACTATACCTTAGGCTTATACTAATAGTTTATATAAATTATAGTATAGCTACCTTAAGTAATAAGTTAAAAGTAATTAAAGCTAGAATTAAGTAGTTTACTATTTATAGTTTCTAGCTTCTATATTACTATTATATTAACTTTAGGTTAGAACTTTAGTATTAAATATATAAAGTAGGTTTTTTTTTATATATTTTAATATATAATTTTTATTATATACTTTATATAGTATATTAGGTTAGGCTTAGTTTATTTTAGTATTATAGTAGCTATAGGTTATTAACTTAAAAAGGCCTTTATAGTAGCTTATAAGTATTATATTAATTTTAGTTTAGTATTAAAGAGATAGGTATATAGTTTACTAATTTACTTTTATAGTAAAGCTTTTTATAATAATAAGTTACTTATATCTCTCCTTTAGCTATAGCTAAATACCTTTATTTAGTTATTTTTCTTTAATATAAAAGGTTTAGTAAAGGCTAAGGGCTATATTAAGTATATAATATATATATAGTTTTATTATTTATTTATAATATTATATATATAGAACTATATAGGGTAAGGTCCTAAGTAGTTAATATAGCATTCTTATATAGCTTTTAATAGTGCTAAATATAATTATTTACCCTTCTTATACTAACTAAATATATAGTAGCTATACTATAAAGGTAATATATAGTATATAGCTATATAGCTAAATTTAAAGTATTTAAAGTATTATTAAGAATAAATAGTATTATTATAAAGCTTAGCTTTAAATATTTTAGCTTTATAAATAATTCTAATATAATATAGCTTATTTACTATATTAACTTCATTAATAGTAATAATTAAAGGGGATTAGGTTATAATACTATATAGCTTTTATATTATAACCTTTACTAAACCCTATTTATTAGTTATAATTATATTTTAAAGAATATTAATCTTCTTTTAATTTTATATATAATATATAGAAAAGCCCTTAATAATAATACTAAATATATAGTAGTTTAGTATTACTTTTAGTTTAAAAGTAATACTAACTTAAGCTATATTATTAGTATAAGGCTTTATTATATTTTAAAATATAATTATAATATTATTACTATAAAGATAATATATTATTATAATAATATTAATACTAATAGCTTAGTTAAAAGCTATAATAGTTTCTTTAAATAAGTAGTTTTATATAGCTTTAGCTATTATACTACCTTTAATAATAGTTTTATAATAAATATAAAGTAATATTACTATTATTATAGCTTAAAATTATTAAATAAATAATTAAGTAATACCTTTAGTAATAATACTAGCTTAACTTAAGGCTATTATATTTTTAGTGTTAATAGCTTTTTTTATTACTTATTTAATAACTTTTTTTAAGTTTTTAATTATAATAAGCTTATTAAGTAATAATAAGATTAATTTTATTAATATTTTAATATAGGTTTAAGGTATAAAGAGGCTATATTATTAATATAAAAAATAATATTTTATATACTCTTTAATACTATAGTTAATATAAGTTTAGCTATTTTATTATATTTAATAGTAAAATAGTTTAGTATTTACTTATATATAGGTAGTAATATAGGAGTAACTTAAGGTATTATTAATATAAAGCTATTTTATTTTATAAGTAAATAGTAGTAACTTTATATAAAGCTATAATTCCTACTATTAATATTTATTAGTATTACCTTATTTACTATACCTATGCTTTAATACTAATATACTATTAAAGATAGAGTAAAATAGATATAGTAATTTTTTTTCTACACTTTTTAAGAGGTTTAGAGTTAGTTCTGCGTTGCTACTGCAGTATAGGCGAATTTGCAAAAAGTTTTATATTAATTCTAACTTATTAAAACCCTTTAAGATTAATAAGCTAAAGATACTAATAATATAATAAAATATAGCACCTAGTATAATATAGGTATAGAAATAGTAGGGAGCTATATAGATATTATAGTTAGAATATATTATTATAATATATAACTTATATTTAATAATATATAAAAAATAGAAGATAAGGATAAAAAAAAAAGAAAATAAGTATAATACTTTTATACTAGCCCTAGGCCTATATTCTATTACTCCCTTTCTCCCCCCCCCTTCTCTCCCCCTCCCTTTTTCTTTAAGTTATTCTTTATTTTTACTATTATATAGCCCTATACTACTACTAAGCTAAGCCTATAAACCTTTTATAGAAACTCTTTAAAACATTATTTTATTCCCTTAGTATATTAATAATATAGTAGGCTTATAATAGTATTTTACCCTTAACTAAGGTTAAGGCTAAAACTACTATAGTACTACTAATAGCTTATACTACTATATTAGTAAATAAGCCTACTTACTTTATAAGCTAAACTACCTCTTTCTAAGTAATATTATACTCCTTAGCCTACCTATAAATTAGTACTACACTAATACTATAGCTAAACTATAGCTAAGCTGCCTTACACTTACATTAACGGGCTCCTTAGAGGCATAGAGGTCTTATATATTTATCACTCGCTTAATGGCCTCCTAGTATACGGGACGCAACTTTAATAATGCTACAGTTAGTTGGGGGCGGCGATAGGGCAGTACTGCTGTGAAAATAGGAATAGGGGCATACTTATAATAGAAGTAATAAATAAAGAAGAAAGAAAGAAGAGAAGAGGTTAGAAATAAGGGGAAAAGGGTATATATATCTCTCTCTTTCTATAATATAACTAATAGTTAGCTAATAGTTAGTTTAGTAATAGCTAGCTACTAGCTAATATAATTAATACTATAAAAGTATAGAAGTTAAAGAAAAGTTTTAAGTAAAAGAGTAGTAGCTTAAGGAAATAGGCTAAGGATTAGTATAAAAGGTAAACTAAATGCTTAAAGTAACTTACTATAATATATAAACTATACCTAAAGGTATTTTATAGTATTACTATACCTTTACTAACTTAGTTTACTTTCTATTTTATACTATATACTTTTCTATAATACTAATTAAGTTTAGCTAGTAGTGTACTACTTTTTATAGTTAAAACTAATATAAAGCTACTATAGCTTTGCTATAAAACCTAAATAAAGGGAATATATAGGTTTTCCCCCCTATACTAGGGTTTTTCCTATATAGTCTAAGTAGCAGTGGTACTAGAGTTAGGCAAACAGCCTAACTAGAGTAATAATAATAATAATAATATGTATTTTAATTATTTAGCTATGGTTTTATTAAGTTAATTTTTTTACTTATAAGTTAACCTTACTTTCTTTATTTTTTAGTATTTCTTTAACTTATACTAAAGCTAATATTAATAATATAATTGTATTTTTAACAGGAAAAACTTTTTATAAATTCGCCTGCACTGCAACAGCGCTATAAAATTAACTCTAAACCTCTTAAAAAGTTAATAAAAAGTTTATAAAATCTATTTACCCCTTATACTAATAGTATATTAGTTTTAAAGTATAGATATAGTAAATAGTATAATACTAATAAATATTAATAATAGAAATAGAGAACTTATATAAAGTTACTATTATTTATTTATAAAATAAAGTAGCTTTATACTTAGTTTTAAGTTAATTTTATTACTAAAGTAATAAAGAAAAGAGTTAAAAAAAGTTTTAATTTATTTATAAAAAAAGTTTATTTAAATTATTAAGCTTATTTCCTTAGAATTAATAAAAAAAATATAAAATATTATTCTTTATATAATTAATATAGAAATAATATATATTTAATATAGGCTATATAATAATATTATTCTTAATACTATTAATATAATAATTATAATAAAAAACCTTAAAAAAATAGTTAAATAAGTAGTTAAAAAAGCCCTTTAGCTAAGAATTACCTTAAGCTTAACCTAAGTATTTATTATTACTCAAGTAAATAAAATTAGCTTTAAAAATTATATTTTAAATAACCTAACTATTTTTTTAGTTTTATTTTAAATTTATTATAAAGCTTTTATTAAAGGCTTTTTTATTAATAAAATAATCAAATCTTACTTTTTAAAAGAAATTATTTTAGCTCTTAATTATATAATTAGTATTAATTTTTTTATAATAATATATTACCTTTATAATAATCTTATTATAATTATATTTAAAGATATTATAAAGCTTTATACTAATAACCCCTTTTAAATATAAACTATATTTAGCTTAAAAGTAACCCTAAGCTGATATATCTTTAGTAGTATTATTTTTTTAGCTTTTCTATCTTTTATATATAAAATAAGTTTTATAATAATATTATTTAAACCCTTATAGCCTTTAATAATAGTAATATTACTTAAATAATAACTTAAAAGCTATATAATACTTTCTTATATATTTCTTTAATTATTAATATAAATAAAGTTAAGGTAGCTAATTATTTATATTATATTAAAGTTATTTATAAAGTAGAAATCTTTAAAGCTAAACTTTATAATAATACTTTTTACTTTAAGTAATATTATAATTACTATAAGTTTAGCTATATTACTATATACTATATAGTACCTTTATATTATAGCTATTATATAGCTAGTAAGTATACTAAGGGTAAGTAGGTATACCTAGCCTTTTTAAATAAAATATATAAATAATACTTCTGTTGGTATTCCCTAGGATACTAGTGATTCTCTAAGGAATACTAGGTGGATCTAAGACTCAATGACACAACGTGGGGTCTAGGAAGGTATTCGCAAAAAGGTCTAATTCTATTATAATTAGTGCTATCTAAGGGGGCATTTTATAGCTAGCATTAAGGCTATAAAAATACCGTTGGATTCTATAGTAAAAAACTCTACATGCGTAGACTAATTAGAAGAGTTAGATTCTATGGCTAATGTGGCTGCAAATCTAGCTCTTCCTAGCTGTGCTACGTTGTTATAGAATGCAGCGATTTTAGCACTTAGAATTCTCTTTTTTATAGAAAAAGAGAAATTGCTTATAAGTTATATAAAAATCTACCTAAAAACTATAGTTAATTATTTAATTAAATAATTAATAAGAATAAGAATCCTACCTTATATCCTTAGTATTCCTTCTCTCTTCTATATACTTTCTCCTTCTTTTCTATATACTTTACCTATCCCTTTATATAAATTATAGCCTTATTCCTATTAATAAAGGTTTTAAGGGCTTAATTTAATAATAATTTTATTATAGTATTAGCAATATTATTATTACTATTAATTTACTTAATTTCCTTAATTTCCTACCTTTTATATAATTATTATAGCGCTATAATATTAATTATTAGTCTCTTTTCTTTTATAGTGCCTAACCTTATAATACACTTATATAATAAAAGAGAATCTATATAAATAATTATTAGTATTAGTAGGATTTATAACTTTTATATAATAGTCTACAGTATTATACTAATTATATAAGCAATATCTATGCCTTAGACTATTATATATAGCTTAGAGGCAAGAGCACTCCTTATAACTCTTTTACTTTTTATAAAGCTATATATTATAATATTGCCTTTTAGTATAAAATCTAACCTAATTCCTACTTCTTTAGTACTAAGAATAATTATATATTTTAGTTATAAGCTAAGGTTTTTATTATTTATAAAGGAACTATTTATAAAGATATATAAAGCTACAGTAGTAAGATTAAGTAGAATATACCTTAATCCATAGTTATAATGCTATATTTACTACTAAATCCTTCTATTTAGATAATTTATATTAGATTTATTAGGATTTTAAACTTATATAGTAATAGAAAGGTTAAATATAGCTTTTAGTTAATAAACTAATAATATATATACTCCTTACGCTCTTTATTTAATATATTATTACTTTATAGTTAGCTTATTAGGTTTAATAACTCTAAGCTTTTTACTTTACCCTTTTTAATAAAGTTTAATGTAATTTCTATTAAATTTATATAAGATATATCTATTAAAGATAAGGGGTTCGGTTAGCATTAGGATTTATTTAGGTTTTACTATAAATCCTACCTTTTTTAATTCTAATTCCTCTATTTTTAAAAACTTCATATTACTAAGACTAAGGGTATTATTTATTTATATACTAATTACACTAAAGCATTTAATTATATTAAATGCTATTAAGAAACATAGGTTATATATAAAAGTAATTATTATTAACTTCTTATAGTAATAGCAGAAATAGGTTGCTTACTAATATATACTAGCTTTAGTAATACTATAAAGGGGCTTTATAACTTCTATTATAGTATCCTTAGGGTATAAATATATAATTTATATTATTAATTTAGCAATAATTAAGTAATTTAGCGTTATTTCTAATTAAATATATACTTATATAATATTTTATAACTATAAAAAAATATAATCTTTTGCTAAGGAAGGTGCTAATGTAATAATAAGCCTTTAGCTTACTCGTTAAATTGTTAGGGATTATATTAGAATCTATGCCTTTTCTATATTACTATAGCCTTATATTACTAGCCTTAATTTCTTATATAGCTTATTTATACCTTTCTCTTTAATTTCCCTTACTATTTAAGAGTAAAAAAAGCGCTAATTACTATACTCTTCCTTATTAAATATAATAAATTTAAAGATATCTCTTACTAATAAAGCATTAATTTCTTTTTAATTAAATACTTTAAATAGTTATCCCTTAGTAATAATCTTTCCCTACTTATATAGATTAATTACTAGCTTTTAATTACCTTTCTCTTTTTTAGTAAGGAAACTTATAGTACTAAATCCCTTATTATTCTAGTTAGAATCTTTAGTATAATTTAAGATAAGTAGGTGCTTTCTAGGTTTTCTATATCCTTATTACAGTGGTTCTTATAGTAATTAACCCTTATTTATATTAGTATTCTCTATTTTATCTTCCTTATCTTTATTATTAATTTCTTTTATATTTATAGGCTCTTTTATATTATAGTAGTATAGCTTTATTACTATTAAGCAGAATTTTATAAGTCTATAGGGTAATTCTATAGTATAGGTTTTATAATTAAATAATAGTAATCTATAAGGACTATACTAACCTTCTTTTTTATACTAAATATAAACTTTTAATTATAGTAGTAGTAAGTATAATAAGAGAGTATTTAAACTATTCTATATATTAAGGGCGTTAGAGACTTACCTTTATATAAGGTAATGCTAAGCTTTATTAGTAGCTTTCTATAATAAAGTAGCTCTTTATACTATTAATAAACTTAGGGGGGAATTATATAATATCTATAAATATGCCCTAAATATTAGTAAAGTTAGTATAAGGCTATTAGGTCTAGTAGAGTTATTAATAGCTTTAATAGCTATTTATAATTTTTAGAAAGGGCTAAGGAAGTCTCCTACCTTATTTTTAATAATATTATATACTCTTTAAAGAGAGGTATAATATCTCTTAACCTTTTTAATGCTATAGTGTGCCTTAATAGGAACCTCTTCTATATTAATAGCTATTTAGTGTGTAATATACTAGAATTCTATAGAAGTAAAGTTCTTTCTAGCGTTATAAATAATATTATTTAGGGGATTTAAATAAGTATTAATTTAGCACTCTTTTAATGCATTTTATATATTTTAAGCCTTCTACTTTTAGGGCTTAAGGAAGTATATATTTTAGAATGTAGTTACTATATTAATAATATATAGTATAGGTTTATTATTAATTTAGAGAATATTAATAATAATCTTATAGTTAAAGTCTATATTATTTTTTAATATAAACTTAAAGCATCCTAAGGCTTTACTATAAAGTTAATATTAATAATATTTATAGAAGAGTCTCTTAATAATCCTATTAGTTACTAATTTACTAGCTCTTTATAGTAGCTTTATAAGTCTAGTGACTAAGGGATAGCTAAAACATTAGTATAATTAACGTATTTTAGCCTCTAAAAGGTAAAAAGCAGTAGCTTTATTAGGCTATAGAATCCACTAAAGGTGTCCCTATTTTTATATAATTAGAACCTTTTTTATGCCTTAAATTAGCATATTCTTAAGGTTATTAAGCTTTATATTTATTTAATCTATATTAGAGATATAGAATAGAAAGGGGGTAGCTATATTAAGAATATAGAATTTAATAGTTCTAAAAGTAGTAGAAATGTGTAAAATTCCTAAAGAATTTACTAAACCTACGCTAAAGTTAACTATATATTAGTTAGTAGGCTTAATTTTTAAATATAGTATAATTCTTTATAAAGCTATAGCTTATAATGCTCCTACTATTAAAATCCTTACTGCTCCTATATTTAGTATAATTCTATAGAAAATATTACTAAAATATTAATTATTTAAAATAAAGTAATTTATCTTAGGGGTTTCCTTCTATATTATAGGGGTTATACTAGATAATTTATAAGTAGTTATATTGTTTCTAAGTATATATAAAAGGGATTTAGCTTAAGAAGAGGTTAGTTTCTTATAGAAATCTATTTAATTAAATAGTTTAGATAGATTTAGTGGTGAATGTATAAGAAATTATATAAATATTAGCTTAGGGGTTATAGTATTACTTATTAGTATAGTGATATAGGTATTTAATACCTCCTAAGCTAGGTGCTTATCTTCCTTAGTATTAGTTATTTTAGGTTTTCCTTTATATTTAAAGAGAAATACATTAAAGCTACATTTAGAGGGAATTCCCTTATAGTTCTTACTCTTTTACTAGAAATCCTTAGCTTTTTATTATTCCTATTTTATATAAAATATTAACTAATATCCTACTTATTAATATATAAAACATTTATATAAAAAGCGTAATTTTTATAGTAATTAGCTACTAGGGCGCCGATTAAATAGTTATTTATATTGCTAATTAGTAAACATTGCTTTATTATTATCTTCTATTAGATTTAGTATAGAAGTTAGCTATTATAATATTTTAATTAATTTATTAGCGTATAAGCATTTATAAAGGTCTTTAATAACTTCTTTATAAGTTAGAGTAAGGTTAAATATAATAAGCTTACATTTAGGAACACTACTAATAGTAGTAATAAGCTATTGCTAGAGCTCTATATTTACTATAGAAGTATTAAAGATTCTATAATAAATATAGTAAAGTTATTCTAATATTTAGTTAAGGTATTAAAGCTTAGTTTTTTTAAAGTTATTAGTAATAACCTTTTAAAGGGAAATACTATTCTATTTAATGTAATAGAACTGCTAGTTACTCTTAGTTTTAAAGTAATTCCTAATAGTATTAGTAAGGTTATAGATTATTAATCCTTTTTTAGTAAGTTTATTAAGATAGTAGGTAAAGGCATTTTTTTTAGTATAATTAGAAAAGCTCTTACCTATAATGTCTAAGGAATATTATTTTATATACATTAATCTTTAAAGATATTTATCTTTAAAATAATAAAGTTATATAGTTTCCTACTATATTTCTTATTAATTATATAGCTTTTATTAATTTCTTTAAGAATATAATAGATTTAGTTAGGGATTAGGTCTATTAGTAGTGTTAACCCCTTTAGTGGTTTTACTTAGGCTTTTTATATTAATAAATCTAATAACTTAGATTCCTTATAAATCTATTAATTAATTAATTAGGAATCATTAATAGTGCTTCTTACTTATAGAGGAATAGGAATTTATAGTTAGTATTATATAAATTAACTAAGGAACTAGTATTTAATCTACTCTTCTAATATATTAATAAGAGCGGTAAGGGAAGTAGTGTATTATAAACCTCTTATTAATAAAATTAGTATACTATTAGTAAGAAGGAAATTTTATAAGTCCTTTTATAATATTATTAGAATTCGTTAAAAATTATTAGTAGTCTAACCCTTAAAGTCTTTATAAAGAGCATTAAAGAGTTAGAGATTCTTTTACTTTAAAATATTATACTAGTAAAGAATAAAAGTAGCTTAATTATTAATATACTACTAATCCTTATGTTTTTTTAGTATATTATTCTAGTATACTTTCTATTTTAGAGTAAGAATATTTATATATTTATATATAATCTTAGGAAGGGAATTTAGTAATACTTATAATAAAGCAGTATTAGGGGCACTTTATATAAGATTTCTTAATAAATCTTAGAATTTCTTATTACTTCTATATGAAGATATCCTTATAATTAAATATTCTATATAGTTTTTAACTAGCTTTAGTTAAGATTTAGCGTTTTAGTCTTATAATCCCTATATAAGCTTTAATATAATAAAGGGTTAGTTAGTAAGATAAATAAGGGTTTTCCTATAAATAATAGTATAAATTATAAAGAATTCTATATTTTAGAAGGTTAATACTAGCTAAACTAATAAAGAAATCTATTTTTATTATAAAAAAGCTATGTTTTTAGAAGTCTAATACTAGCTAAACTAGCAAAGGAATCTATCTTCTTTTAGTATAAATTCTCCCTATAAGCATAATAGAAGTTTTATCTCTTCTAAGTAAATCCTTATAAATCTATAGAATAATATATCCTAAGGATAAATATAACCCACTAATTAGTGTTAGTATTCCCTAGGATACTAGTGATTCTCTAAGGAATACTAGGTGAATCTAAGACTTAATAACATAACGTGGGGTCTAGGAAGGTATTTGTAAAAAGGTCTAATTCTATTATAATTAGTGCTATTTAAGGGGGCATTTTATAGCTAGTGTTAAGGCTATAAAAATACCATTGGATTCCACAGTGAAAAACTCTATATGCGCGGACTAATTAGAAGAGTCGGATTCCGCGGCTAATGTGGCCGCGAATCCGGCTCTTCCCGGCTGTGCCACGTTGTCATAGAATGCAGCGATTCCAACAACTTCAATTACTTTAAAGAATATTTAATATAGTTTTAACTCTATATTATTATAAATAAATAATAAGCTAAGGTAAGAATTACTTGCTTAAATTAACTTAATATATTTATTATTTTAGCTAACTTTTATATGAATAAATAAACTAAAGTTAATATTTAAAAATACTATTAAAGAACTAATAGCTTTCTTTTTTAAAAAGCTTTTTTTTAAAAGTATATTAAGTACTTAGTAAGTAATTAAATTTATTTTTTAAAATTATAATTAAACTTTATAGTACTTTCTTTATAATTATAAAAAGCTTTAAATAATTACTTATAGTATTAATAAAAATTTATTAAAGGCTTAATAAGCTTTAACTTATAAACTATCCTTATTATACTTAAATCATAAAGGTTATATATTAAAATAAAGAAATTGTATTTTATTTATACTATACTAGGCTTTTAACTTAAAATTAATATAATTATAATATGAAAACTATATAATAATAACTAACCCTTTTTAGCCTTAAGTTTAGGCTATTATTAGCTTATAATATAGAGAAGCTATAAAGCTATATATATTTATTATTACTATAAACCTAAGTTATACTTAATATATATTAGTAATAATTAATACTTAATTACTCTTTATAGTATTAATATATACTTAATATATTCTTTTATTTATAAATAAAACTAAACTATTTTTTTAAAGACTTTATAATACTTTTAAGATAAAACTATAGTATATTTATAAAAAACTTTAATCTTTACTATCTTTTTTAAAAAATATATATTATTATTATTGATACACTAGTTAGGCTGTTGGCCTAATGCTATTACCACTGCTACTTAGACTATATAGGAAAAACCCTAGTATAGGGGGGAAAACCTATATATAGCCTTTATTTAAGTTCTATAGTAAAGCTATAGTAGCTTTATACTAATTCTAACTTATAAAAAAAGGTATATTACTAGCTAAATTTAATTAATATTATAGAAAAGTATATAGTATAGAATAGAAAGTAAACTAAGTTAGTAAAGGTATAGCAGTGCTATAGAATACCCTTAAGGGTAGTTTATATATTATAGTAAGTTACCTTAAGTATTTAGTTTATTTTTTATACTAATCTTTAACTAATTCTTTAAAGCTACTATTTCTTTACTTAAAACCTTTCTTTAGCTTTTATATCTTTATGGTATTAACTATACTAGCTAGTAGCTAGCTATTACTAAATTAACTATTAGCTAACTATTAGTTATATAACAAAAAAAGAGAGATATATATACCTTTCTTTCCCTTAATTCTAACTTTTTCTCTTTTTTTTTCTTTTTTTATTTATTACTTTTTGTTATAGACTAGCCTAGATAGCGACTGCGATCTAGTGTTAATAAAGTTATTATTATCCATAAGGAGGAAGGAAAGGCTACTATCTCCCTACACTATATGCCTGCTATATATATAATATATACTTATAAAGTTTACTCTATAGGTGCAGTAAGTTACCTTATATACTGCTCTCCTATTCCTCTAAGGATCTAAGCCTTTAGCTTAAATCTATTATATAGCTCCCTACCTTACTACTCTTTAGTTATTAAATAGTTAGCAAACACTTAAAATATAATAACTATACTATAGTATTAGTAACGCTATCTATTATCTAAATATCTAGTCCTAGCTAGTTATAATTTAACACTTTATATAAATAAAATATATTCTAAAATAGAAATTCTAAAAATCCTAAATTAGCTAGCTAATTATATTTAAAATATAAACTATAAATATTTTATTTAGCTTTTTTATACTTATAAATATAACCCTATTATTATTCTCTTTATTAAAATCCTATATACCTTAAGCCTTTTATTTAAATATTTATTAACACTTACCTACCTTTTTATTATTATTTATACTCTTCTTATATTTATTTATTAATATTAATAAAAGGTTTACTAGCGCTGCTTATTAGATTTAAATAGTAAGCTTCCCTATCCCTACTACCTTATTTTTTTAAAATTAAGTATAGTAAGATTATATTTACTACTATTAGTGCTTTATCTCTCTCTCCTTTATTTCTAAATAGCTACTATATCTTAGGCTATTATAAGGTTAAAAGTAACTCTAAGGATAAGTTATTTACCCTTATTAATCTTAACTAGCTAGATATTTAGTGTTTATTCTATCTTATATATATAGTAAATAATAAATTATTCTTATATACTTTAAGCCCTTAGCACTTTTATAAGGAGTATTAAAGGAGAAAGGTAACTTATATATATAATACTACTATATTTACTTAAAGTTCTACTCTTTACTACTTTATTTATAAAATTATAGTAGCTATTTATTATAATAAAGCTATAAAGGTACCTTATCTCCTTATTTATAATGCCCTTAATAATAAGGGAAAGAAAGTTATATTAAATAAGCCTTTTAAGGCTTTATATAACTATTTTACTACTACCTTATATACTATTAAGAAATATACTATACCTATTATTACTACTAGTTTCTTACTTATACTTTCCTTTTAGCTATTAAAATAATTTTAATTTACTATTAATAAAATATTAATATATTCCTTACTTACTTCTATTATTAATCTAGCTACTATTTACTTATTAAAGACTAGTATTAATTATACTAATGCTTAGTTATTTAAGGTATAGCATTAGGTTAAGTAATTAATACCTATATATTATAATTTATTTACTTATTTTTAGTTATATTAGTCTGCTCTACTATTTTATTTATTACTATATTTAAAGGAGTAGGTATATATACTAATACTGCCTCTTTCTATATTACTAAGCTTTATTATAAATGCTTTATTTATTATATAGCTACCCTTAAGCCTTCTATTTAAAGAACCTTAATAATAAATATTACTCTCTCTTACTACTACTATACTACTTATTACTATTATACTACTTACTACCTTTACTATATTACTTACTATTACTATAACTCTTACTACTACTATTATACTCCCTTTTATTAATAATATATTACTACCTATTATTAATATACTTTTAATATTTATATTATATAGGTTTAGGCTACTTTAAGGTTTTTTTAATTCTAAGCTACTAAAGCTTAACTTATTTTTTACTAGCTAGGAGTTACTCTCTCTACCCCCTTTTAGCTTACTTTTTATAGGTATATTATTTAAGTATTATAAAAAAAAAAAAAAAGGGTTAATTTTATTACTTTATTTACTTTACTTAAAAGTAAGTAAAAGTAAAGTATAGAACTATTATTATTAAATTAAAGCTTATTTAAGGCTTAGTAGTATTAAAGTTTATATTAAATAGTATACTATATAGTATTAATTAAGAATTATAGTATACTTCTTTAAGACTATTATTAAAATATATATTTCTTTATTATAATTTAAATTATATTAATGCCTTAGTATTCTTTAGGTTCTTAAGTAGTTTCTATATTAGCTATATATAATTAATTTATTTAACTAGTATATTATAGTAGCTACTATATTCTTTAGTATTTTTTATAGCTAAAATAAACTTAACTTAGTATTTATAGGGTGTATTTATATTATTATTTTAAGGCTAAATAAGGCTTAGTTAAGAATTAAGTAAGACTTAAAAAGGGAGGGGATTATTTACTATATACTCTATTAAATTAATATAAAAAACTAAGTAAATACCCTTTAAAATATTTAGTTTAATAGTTAAAAGGGTAGGGATATTAAGTATAGTATATTTAGCTATAACTTAGTCTAACTTCTTACTTAAGTAAAGTATATAAATATTTTAAAGGCTAAGCTAAACTTTATTACTAAGCTAGTACTATTTTATTAAGTAATATAATTAGTTAAAGAACTTTTATTAATATTATTAAGTAAAGTTAATAATAGCTTAAGCTAGTGCTATTCTCTACTTAATATACTTAAGGAACTAGACTGCCTACCCCTTAAGGGATATTTAACTTTATATAGGAGCTAGTATATACTATATTAGGTTAATATTAAACTTATAAATAGCTATATATATATTTAGGCTAGTAACTAATAAGTTATAGTTATTAAGGGTAAGCTAGTAAGCTACTAAATATATAGGCTAATTTATTTAAATAAAAAAGACTATAACCTATAGCACTATTTAAACCTCTTAATTTATATACTTAATGCTATTATTAGTCTAAAGGTAATATAATATAAAGAGAAGCTATTTAGTACTTATAAGGAAGTAAAGTATTAATTAGAAACTACTTACTTAATCTAAGCTATAGTTTAAGATAATACTTAAAGGGAATCTATAAAAGCATTATTAATAGTTTAGGAAATATTAAGTGTATACTTTAGTGCTTATACTTATTATAGCCTTTAACTAAATATATTTAAAGAGATAGTTTATAATAACTATAAGAAATTAAGAGGTATTTAAAAAGTTTACTAAAAGGTTAGTTATAAAATCTATTAATATCTATAACTAATACCTATTTAGCGCTAGAATAGGCTATAGAAGGCCCTAATAAAGGCGCTAGCTTTTATAAGCTTTATAGTAATAGTAATTATATATATATTATATAATATTTATTAATATACTCTCTTAGTAGTAATTATAATAGAGAGCTTAAAAGGTTATATTCTTCCCTAAGTAGCCTAATAGTAGTGAATTATAGGTTTATTAGATTAGTATAGTAATAAGGGGCTTATACTATAGGACCTAAAGGTAGCTATAAAATAATAAAGCCTTATAGGCATTAACTATATAGTTACTAACCTACTAATATATAACTATCTTAATAGGGAATTCTTAGGCCTTTAAATATATTACTTTAATCTTTATTTAGTATATAGGGTTAGCCTAAATACCTTAGTTTTAAAGGTATTAAAAATAGTTATTAGTAAAAAAGTTATAGCCTTATAAGTTAGCTATAGTAACGCTAATTAAAGTCTAATTCTACTTTAGTAATAAGGCTAAAGTAGTATAAAGTAGCTATAATAAGTATATAACTAACACTAGGTAAAGTAAAGAATATATTACTATAGGTTCCCTTAATTTATTTTATTTATAGTAAAATAGCGTATTAAGGCATACTATTTAAAAGCCTAAGTAGTAATAAAGATAAAAATTAAAAAAGAAAAGGGTCTTTATTTAATATACTTATTATTTTAATATTTTCTAAGGGCTTATAAAGTATTTTAAGTTTTTATAGTTAATAAGAATTATAAATAGCTAAAAGACACTATAAGGCTTAGTAAACTATACCTTAAAGTATAAGATAATACTAAGTAATTCCTTATTATAAATTATATAGTTTTATTAAAAAGCTATAAGTTAAGTAGAGTAATAGGCTATAGGTTATAGTATACTTACTATATTATATTATAAAAAGCAACCCTTAATTACCTCTCCTAATACATTAGCTTTAACTACTATATTTAAGGCAGAATCCTATTAAACTAAAATAAGGGCTAAAGAGAATATATCCTTAAGGCACTAAAAGGCTATTTAATAAGCTAAGAATTAAATAAATAGAATGCCCTTCTTAGTAAGGTTAAGTAAAGGCCTAATAAAATCTAAAAAGTTAGTAATAAACTCCTAATAGAAGTTTATAAAGCTTAGAAAGCTATATATATCTTATAGCTATATTAGTACCTCCTACTCCTAAATAGTAACTACCTTAGTTAGGTTTAGCTATACTATATAGCTAGCTTAAACTATAAACCCTAGGTACTTTACTTTAATTATACTAAAGGTATACTTACTAATATTAAGATATAGGCTAGCTTATTAAAGGTATAAAAGAATCTCCCTAGTATAATTTATATACTCCTTATATATACTATTAGTATAAATAAGGATATTATTAAGGTAGGCTATTATATAGGCCCTTAAAGTATCTCTTAATACTTTATTAATATAGCATTAAAACGTTATAGGTATACTAGCTAGGCTAAAGGGGTAGATAAGCTATTTAAAAAGACTAAAATATATATAAAAGGCTATTAAGGCCTTATCCCCCTTAGTAATATATAAGTAGTAAAAAGCAGTATAAATATTTAATTTTATAAACTATTAAGCGCTAGCTAAGGAATATAGAGTCTCCTTAATAAGTAATAATAGGTAATAATCTTAGTTTATAATCTTATTTAATACCTAATAGTCTATATAAAAATACTAACCTTTACCTACTTTTTTAACTAAAAGTATAGGTGCTATTATAAAGAAGGAGGAAGCCTAGATTTAGCCCTTATTTATAAAGTCTATAATTTATTTCTATATTTCTAGTAACTAGTCCTAGGGTATATTATAAAGCAGTACCTAAGGTAAGTTTAGTAAGCTATTATTAGAATTTTAGTATAATTAAATATAGTAATTAGCCTACTTATAATAAGAAGGTAAGGCACTAGCATTCTTTTAGTAAAATAAATCCTTAAAGTTAGCTAGTTTACTTAGTAAAGAGAAAAGGTTTTTATTTTCTTTTAAGGTAATTAAATTTACTATAAATATAAAAATAATATTAATCTTCTATAGACTAGTAAATATAATACTACTTACCTTACCTAATTATAATGCCTAGTAAACTAACTTTATATATACTAATTCTATAATAATAGTTATTAGTAAAGCTATCTCTTAAGTATCTAAGGCATAAATCTTAAGGTTACCCTATATATAGACAATAAGGAAACGTTTAGTAGTATATAATATAATATTATTCTAGGCTATCTAAGGCACCTTTAGAATACAGTCTTATAAAAGACCTAGGATTATATAGGCTACTATAGAGAATAATTAGCTATTTAAGTTAGCACTAAAATAAATAAAATAAGTAATTCTTAAGCACTAAAAGGCATTAGTATAGCTATATTATATAACTATTATAGCAGTGGTTAGGGTATATAATTAGCTTAAGGTAATATATTAAAGGCCTAATCTTTAAACTATACTTTTACTTATAATAGTATAGCTATTATAACTACTATTTACTTAGGTATTAATAAACTTAGAACTATTATATAGAAAGGAAAAGAAAAATAATGCTTTCTTTATATAATATTTTATTTTATTATAAATATTTAAGCTATTATTATTATAAATATAGTATAAGCTAATACTACTAATATATATCCTACTATTAAAACTTATATAGTAAAGCTATCTTTTTCTAAGTTAGAGTTACCTTTATTACTTAGTGCTTTTTTATTAAATATATTTAAGGCCTTAATATTTATACCCCTTATTAGGTAATAGGTAGGAAGTTATATATAACCTTATATAAAGTAACTATTACTATTATAATATAAGTATTAATAGGTAGCCTTATAGTGCTTAATAATATTTTAAAATACCTAGGTTACCTAAATTATACCTTTAGTATTTATAGGTTTTATACCTAGCTTCCTCTTACTAAAGAACTTATAACTTTATTTTAAACCTAAAAAGCTAGTAAAATTAATACTTATTATAGCTATATTACTATTTTAGTTATATTTAATATAAAGGTAATAATAAGCTTTAATATATTCCTTAATTTAGTATAAGTTAATATTTAAAGTAATACTATAGTATTATACTACTACTATATAATAGTTAGAGTAGGGGATATTATAGCTAATATAGTAATCCCTTATATACTTATTAAGTTCTACTTAAAGCTATATAAGTTTTACTATATCTACCTATATACTTCTCTCTATAAAGTATAGCTTTTATTTAAAATAAATAAAGAAATCTATAAAATATTTATTTAGGTATTATTTAAGCTAGTTTAACTTTATAACTATATACTTCTCTTAATAAGGGTTTATAAATATAATATTAAAGTATTTAAAGAAATAGCTTAGTATATACTAATAATTACTACTAAGCTTAAAAAATAAAGCTATTTATACCTAAATCTTAAAAAATAGGTTTTAATAAATAAGGAACTACTTATTATAGTTAGTACTAATAAAGTTAGAGTTAGCTTTTAGTTTATATATTATAAGGCTTTACTAAGCCTAAAATAAAGCCTTATTTTTATTATAAGGGTTCCTTATTAAAAGTAGCTTATACTAAGGTTATACTTAGTTAGGGTATATTAGGGTATTTATATAGAATGCTTAGTTTATTATAGCTATATAATAATATAATTCCTTAAGCTAAGCTACTATTAAAGTAATTATTTTATAGAGATAGTGTAAGTCCTATATATTACCTAATTAAGCTACTTATTTATAATACTAAGGATTTATTATATTATTTATATATAAATAAATATTATAAGTAATATTATAATAAATAATAATTATTATAGACTAGCTTAGATAGTAACTATAATTTAGTATTAATAAAGTTATTATTATTTATAAAGAGAAAGGAAAGGCTACTATTTCCCTATACTATATACTTACTATATATACAATATATGCTTATAAGGTTTGCCCTATAGGTGCGGTGGGTTGCCTCACATGCTGCTCTCCTATTCCTTTAAGGATCCAAGCCTCTAGCTTAAATCCATTACACTTTTATTATAAATATACCCCTATTTTTATTTTTATAGTAATATTATTCTATTACTACTTCTAACTAACTATAATATTATTAAAAATACCTTCTACCCTTATAAATAAATTAATTATTATATTTAGGGTAAGTACTATTTCTTTTTTAATATATTACTACTACTAACCTATATATAGCTAGGCTAATTATAAGCCTAGCTTTATAAAACTTACTTAATATAAGCTAAAAATATTAAAAAATAGTATTATAATACTAAAGGTTAGTATCTTTTTTAAACTTATACTACTATTATTACTAATTTAAATAAATATTAATAGTATATACTTTAAGTATATAAAAATAAAAAAAACTTATTTAAATATAAGTATTATATTTTTTATTTATATTAGTAGCTAAGTAAAAGCTAATTAATTTTATAGTTAACTTTAAATATTATATTATACTAAAAGGCTATTAAGTAAGTAATAAATATATAAAACCTTTATATCTTTAAGGAATTTATTAATATAAATATAAGGTAGCTTAGCTATAGTTTAACTATAGTATTAATATAGTACTAATTTATAAGTAAGCTAAGAAGTATAATATTACTTAAAAAAAATAATTTAGCTTATAAAGTAAGTAAGCTTATTTACTAATATAGTAATATAAGCTATTAGTAATATTATAGTAGTTTTAGCCTTAACTTTAGTTAAAAGTAAGGTATTACTATAGGCTTATTATATTATTAATATATTAAAGAAATAAAATAATATTTTAAAAAAGATTTTATAAAAGGTTTATAGTTTTAGCTTAGTAGTAGTTTAAAGCTATATAATAATAAAAATAAAAAATAACTTAAAGAAAAAGGGGGAGAAAAAGAAAAAAAAGAGAAAGAAAAGAGGTAATAAAGTATAGGCCTAAGGCTAGTATAGGAGTATTATACCTATTTCTTATTTTTTAGGCTACTGCTTTTTATATATTATTAAATATAAGTTATATATTATAATAATATATTTTAACTATAATATTTATATAGCTCTCTAGCGTATCTATACTTATACTATACTAAGTATTACTTTTTATTAAATCTTTAATATCTTTAGCTTTTTAGTTTTAAAAACTTTTAATAAGTTAGAATTAAAAAATGCACCCTATTAATATAAGCTACTTTATAAGTATAGTTACTAGCTTATTATACTTTAATACCTTTCTAACTTTATATTAGTTATATACTAAGTATATACTTATATTAATAAGGTAAAGGTAATTAAAATTCTTATAAAATAGTAAGATATAATAATAGTCTTTATTATTAGCTTAGTAGCTATATATTAGTAATTTTACTTTAGAAATATATTAATTAAAAAAAAGGTATTAAGTTTAATTTATTTTATAAATATTTATATAAGCACTATAAATTTATACTTAGTAAAGCTTAAGTAAAGGTAAATAACTTTAATAATAAAAATAAAGTTAGGGTTAAGCTTTATTACTATATAGTTAATATAAGTTTAGTATACTTATATAATAGTTTTTTTTTAATATTAATAGTCTTTTTATTTTAAAGTAAGTATTTTAATTAAAAATAATTTTAATAAGTAATTATAAAGCTAGTTAAAAAATAATATATAGTTTAAATAGTTATTTTACTATAATAAGTAGTTATATTCTTAGTATATTAATTTATATTAAAGTTAAGTTACTATTATAATATATATACTATATATTTACTTAGCTATTTTATTAGCCTTTATTTATTAATAAAAGTATAGTAAATAGTAGTAAAAATAAAGTTTAATTAAAGCTTTAGTTACTTTAGTTTTAATTAAAGTATATAGTATAGCCTTAAAGGTATTAGTTATTATTCTTAAGTACTTAATTTATTTAAAAATAAATACCTTAGCTATACTTGTTACGGTCCGCACATGAAAGCGAAACTCACTGTATATAGGAGGGTTCCGCTCCCCCTTTCTTCTAATAATAAATAACTTAAACTATATATATACTTAACTACCTACCTATAACTTACGTGTTCCCTCTCTTTATAACTTTATAACGTACCGCACCTATTATGTGAGTACCCCCAATTTACGTGTGACATCCAGCACGTAACAATACTTTATACTTTACTACTAATATTAATAAAGATATAGTCTAATTCTATACTATATATAATAATACTTTAAATAACCTATATATATAAAAGCTATATATTATATAATAAATATTTCTAAGTTAAAGCTACTAGTAATATAAAAGTAAGCTATTATTATAATAGTTTTAACTTAACCTAGCTTTAATATACCTTTTGATAAAGTTTATAATAAACCTATACTTTAAGGAAGTAAGTAGATTAAATTAATTATATTATATTAATACTAAGCTAGACTAGTATTATAATAATAATATACTTTAGCTATAACCTATACCTTCTTATTACCTTAAGTAATACTAATTACTTTAGGGTAGTTAATATATAAACTAATAATACACTTAAACTTAGTAACCTTACTTTCTTTAATAAAAAAAAGGTTAAGCTTTAAAAGGCTAACTTTATAGTAAAACCTAAGTAAAAGCTAACCCTAAAAAGTCCACTTATTTTTAATAGTTATATCTT
>SRPW01000193.1:0-32695 GCA_018360225.1 Claviceps pusilla | reverse complement strand
TTATACTAAAAGGCAATATTATAATATATAGCTCTATAAAAAGTAAAAGAGTTATAAGGAGTGCCCTTACCTTTAAGCTATATATAATAGTCTAAGGCATAAATATTACCTATATAATTAGTATAATGCTATAGACTATTATATAAAAGCTATAAATCCTACTAATACTAATAATTATCTATATAGATTCTCTTTTACTATATAAGTATATTATAAGGTTAAGTACTATAAAAGAAAAAAAACTAATAATTAATATTATAGTATTATAATAATTATATAAAAGGTAGGAAATTAAGGAAATTAGGTAGATTAATAGTAATAATAATATTACTAATGCTATAATAAAATTATTACTAAATTAAGCCCTTAAGACCTTTATTAATAAAAATAAGGCTATAATTTATATAAAGGGATAGGTAAAGTATATAGAGAAGAAGGAGAAAGTATATAAAAGAGAGAAGAAATACTAAGGATATAAGGTAGGATTCTTATTCTTATTAATTATTTAATTAAATAATTAACTATAGTTTTTAAGTAGATTTTTATATAACTTATAAGCAATTCCTCTTTTTTTATAAAAGAGAGAATTCTAAGTATTAGAATTGCTACATTCTATAATAATATAGTATAGCTAGGAAGAGCTAGATTTATAGCTATATTAGCTGTAGAATCCAACTCTTCTAATTAGTCTACACGTGTAGAGTTTTCACTGTAGAATCCAATGGCATTTTTATAGCCTTAACACTAGCTATAAAATGCCCCCTTAGATAGCACTGATTGTAATAGAATTAGACCTTTTGCAAATACCTTCCTAGACCCTACGTTGTGTCACTGAGTCTCAGATCCACCTAGTATTCCTTAGAGAATCACTAGTATCCTAAGGAATACCAACATTTAGCATTTTTACTAAGTAATAGGCTAAAAGCTATATATAGTTTTAAATAAAGTAGCTATTATTATTATATTATAAGTATTAGTATATAGCTTTATAGTATTTAATAATATTCTTTAATACTTAAGTTACTTAAATTATACCTTTAGTATTTATAAGCTTTATATTTAACTTACTTTTATTAAAGAATTTATAAATTTACTTAAAGCTTAAAAAACTAATAAAATTAATATTTATTATAGCTATATCTTTATTATAGTTATATTTAGTTTTAAGGTAATAATAAGCCTTAATATATTTCTTAATTTAATATAAGTTAATGTTTAAGGTAATACTATAATATTATATAATTACTATATAGTAATTAAAATAAGGAATATTATAGCCTATATAGTAATCTTTTATTTACTTATTAAATCCTACTTAAAGCCTTATAAGTTTTATTATATTTATTTATATACTTTTATTTATAAAGTATAACTTTTATTTAAAATAAATAAAGAAATTTATAAATTATTTATTTATATATTATTTAAGTTAGTTTAGCTTTATAACTATATATTCTTTTAATTAAAGTCTATAAATATAGTATTAAAATACTTAAAGAAGTAGCTTAGTATATACTAATAATTATTACTAAGCTTAAAAAATAAAGCTATTTATATCTAAATTTTAAGTAATAGGTTGTAATAAATAAAAAACTATTTATTATAATTAATATTAATAAAATTAGAGTTAGCCTTTAGCTTATATACTATAAAGCTTTACTAAGCTTAAAATAAAGCTTTATTCTTATTATAAAGGTTCCCTATTAAAAGTTGCTTATACTTAACTTATACCTAGTTAAGGTATATTAAGGCCTTTTTAAAAAAAGCTTAGTTTATTATAATTGTATAATAATATAATTCCTAAAGCTAAGCTACTATTAAAATAATAGTTTTATAAAGATAGTATAGGTTCTATATATTATTTAATTAAGCTATTTATTTATAATACTAAGGGTTTATTATATTATTTATATATAAATAAATATTATAAATAATATTATAATAAATAATAATTATTATAAACTAGCTAAAATAGCTTTTATAATTTAATATTAATAAAGTTATTATTTTTTATAAAAAGAAAGAAAAGACTACTATTTCCCTTTATTATATATTTATTTTATATATATAATATATATATAGGGTTTACTCTATAGGTATAGTGAGTTGCCTCACATGCTCCTCTCCTGCTCCGCTAAGGATCTAAGCCTCTAGCTTGAATCCATTACAATTTTAAATATTTTACCTTAATTATATAAAAGGTATATTTATTAAAATTAAAATATAAACTAATTTATAAAAAATAAAAAAAATCTTTTTAATATATTTTATATACTTCTTATATATTATTAATATAAATTAGAATAATATTAACGTATATTATTATATAAATTAGAATAATATCTAGGTATATTATTATATAAACCCTTAAAGTATACCTTTAAGCTTTATTAATATATTATTAAAATATTTTAAATATTTTAATCAAGCTAAAAAAGTAAATTAGCTATTAAAAAAATTAAAATATGTATAAAAAGCTATTAAAGCTTTATTTCCTTCAAAAATATATTGATAGTAAAAAATAGTATAAATATTTAATTTTATAAATTATTAAATATTAACTAAAGAATATACAGTTTTTTTGATAAGTAATAGTAAATAGTAATTTTAATTTATAATTTTATTTAATACTTTTTAGTTTATATAAAAGTATTAATTATTATTTACTTTTCTAATCAAAAGTATTGATATAATAATGAAAAAACAACTTAAATTTAGCTTTTATTTATAAAGTTTATAATTTCTTTTATATTTTTAATAACTAATCTTAAGGTATTTTATCAAGTAATGCTTAAAGTAAGTTTAGTAAGCTATTATTAGAATTTTATTATAACTAAATATAATAATTAGCTACTCTTTAATAAAGAAGTCATATTTTAATATTTTTATAATAAAATAAATCTTTAAAATTAGCTATTTATTTAGTTAAGAAAAAATCTTTATTTTTTTTAAAGCTATTAAGTTTATTATTAACATAAAAATAATGTTAATTATTTATAGGCTTATAGCTATAATACTATTTACTTTATTTAATTATAGTACTTAATCGGTTAATTCTATATATATTAATTTTATTATAATAGTTATTAATAAAGCTACTTTTTAAATATTTACAGTATAAGTATTTAAGCTACTTTATATATAAGTAATAAGAAGGTATTCAATATTCTATAATAAGATATTATTTTAAGGTATTTATGATACTCTTAAAACATAGTTTCATAGAAAAATAGAATAATATAAGGTATTATAGAGAATAATTAAACATTTTTTAAATTAATACTCAATTAAATAAATTAAGTAATTCTTAGGTATTAAAAGACATCAATATAGCTATATTATATGATTAGTATAATAATAATTAAGGTATATAGTTAGACTAAGGTAATATAGTAAAGGCTTAATCTTTAAACTATACTTTTACTTATAATAATATAATTATTATAATTATTATTTACTTGAAAATCAATAAACTTAAAACTATTATATAAATAAAATACTTTTTTTATATAATATTTTATTTCTTTATAAACTTTTAAGCTATTAATATTATAAATATAATATAAGCTAATGTTATTAATTTATATTTTATTATTAAAACTTATATAATAAAGCTATTTGTTTTTAAATTAAAGTTATTATTATTACTTAAGGCTTTTTTATTAAAGGTATTTAAAGCTTTAATATTTAGTTATTCTATTAAATAAAGTAATTATTATTATTTTAATATAAATATTAATAAGTAGCTTTATAATATCAAAACATATTTTTTAAAACTTAAGTTATTTAAAATATAATTTTAGTATTTATAGGCTTTATATTTAATTTATTTTACTTAAAATTTTATGGCTTTACTTAAAGCTAATAAAGCTAATAAAGTTAATAAAGTTAATATTTATTATAGCTATATTTTCTTTATAGTTATATTTAGTATAAAAGTAATATTAAGCTTAAATATATTTTTTAATTTAGTATAAATTAATATTTAAATTAATAGTATAAATAAAGAAGGTAAGGAAACTTTTTGCGAATTCGCCTATACTGTAGTAGCGACGCAGAACTAACTCTAAACCTCTTAAAAAGTGTAGAAAAAGAATTGCTATATTTATTTTACTTTATCTTTAATAGTGTATTAGTACTAAAGTATAGATATAGTAAATAAAGTAATACTAATAAATATTAATAGTAGAAATTATAGCTTTATATAAAGCTATTACTACTTACTTATAAAATAAGGTAGCTTTATATTAATAGTACCTTAAATTACTTTTATACTATTACTTATATATAAATAAATACTAAACTACTTTACTATTAAATATAATAAAATAGCTAAACTTATACTAGCTATAATACTAAAGAGTATATAAAATATTATTCTTTATATTAATAATATAGCTTTAATATATATTTAATATAGCCTCTTTATACCTTAAACTTATACTAAAATATTAATAAAATTAACCTTATTATTACTTAATAAGCTTATTATAGTTAAAAACTTAAAAAAAGTTATTAAATAAGTAGTTAAAAAAGCTATTAATATTAAAAATATAATAGCCTTAAGCTAAGCTAATATTATTACTAAAGGTATTATTTAACCTTTTATTTAATAAATTTAAATTATAATAGTAATAATACTACCTTATATTTACTATAAAACTATTATTAAAAGTAATATAATAGCTAAAGCTATATAAAACTACTTATTTAAAGAAACTATTATAATTATTAACTAAGCTATTAATATTAATATTACTATAATAAAATATTACCTTTATAGTAGTAATATTATAATTATATTTTAAAATATAATAAAGCCTTATATTAATAATATAGCCTAAGTTAGCACTACTTTTAAACTAAAAGTAATATAAAACTAATATATATTTAGTATTATTATTAAGGGCTTTTTTATATATTATATATAGAACTAAGAGAAGAATAATATTCTTTAAAATATAATTATAATTAATAAATAGAGTTTAGTAAAAGTTATAGTATAAAAGCTATATAATACTATAACCTAATTCCCTTTAATTATTACTATTAATAGAGTTAATATAGTAAATAAGCTATATTATATTAAAATTATTTATAAAGCTAAGATATTTAAAGCTAAGCCTTATAATAATATTATTTATTTTTAATAATGCTTTAAGTGCTTTAAATTTAGCTATATAGCTATATATTATATATTATTTCTATATTATAGCTACTATATATTTAGTTAGTATAAGAAGGGTAAGTAATTATACTTAATGCTATTAGGAGCTATATAGAAACACTATATTAACTACTTAGAACCTTACTTTATATAGGTTTATATATATAATATTATAAATAAATAATAGAATTATATATATACTATATACTTAATATAGCCTTTAATCTTTACTAAACCTTTTATATTAAAAAAAAATAGTTAAATAAAGGTATTTAGCTATAGCTAAAGAAAAGATATAAATAACTTATTATTATAAAAGGCTTTACTATAAAAGTAAGTTAGTAAACTATATACCTACCTTCTTAATACTAAACTAGAATTAATATAGTGCTTAAAAATAGCTATAAAGGCTTTTTTAAGTTAATAACTTATAGCTATTATAGTATTAAATAAGCTAAGCCTAACTTAATATATTATATAAAGTATATAATAAAGGTTATATACTAAAATATATAAAAAAAAACCTACCTTATATATTTAGCACTAGAGTTCTAACTTAAAGCTAATATAATAGTAATATAAAAGCTAAAAACTATAAATAGTAAATTACCTAACCCTAGCCTTAGCTACTTTTAACTTACTATTTAAAGTAGCTATACTATAATTTATATAAACTACTAATATAAGCCTAAGGTATAGTTAATATATATAAATAAAGACTAGTATTTTATAATATTAATAGAATGCTATATTTACTTAATATATTCCCTAACCTATAAACCTAATTAAATATTACTTTTTATTAACTTTATAGTAGCCTTACCTTTAAACTATAGTATTTTTATAAAAAACTTTAATTAATACTATTTATTTTAAAATTATTATAGCTAAACCTTAATAAAAAATAATATATTTTTTATACTAATAATATAATAGTAGCTTAAACTTATAATATTATAAAGTAAAGTAACTTAAAGAATATAGAGTAAAAGGGATAGTATTATTAATTATATTTAGGTTATTTATAATATAAAAGCTAAATTTATAAAAAGATTAGATTTTATTAAATTTAATTATATTCTATAGCTTATTTATATTAGCACTAGCCTAAGGCTATATAGTAACTACTTATTTTATTTTAAATAGCTATATATAAAAAATAACTTTATAATAGCTAAGGTAGTAATATAGTTTTACTATAACCTTACTAAACCCTTACTTTAAATACTTATAGAAATTAATAACTATATAAAATAAATAATAGCTAAGCTTTAATTTATTATAAACTTAGTAGTTTTAAGGGAATATTAAGGTAGTTTTAAGCTAAACTTATAATAAAACTATTATATTAAAGAAGCTACTTAAGATACTAAAAGAGTATTATAATAGTAATAAATATTTTATATTAAGAAAAACTAATAACTTACTATTAATATAGCTTAAATATAGTACTAAACTATTAGTAATAAAAGGTATAGTGCTTAGTGCTTTATTATTAAAGTAGCTACTATTTATAAAAAAAGCTTATAAAAACTTAAATATTAAATATAGCTTTATAGTAAACTACTATTAAAATAGTAGTAAATCCTTACTTTTATTTAAAGTAAGGGTATAAATACTATAACTACTAAGTTATACTAAGAGAAAGTAGCTATATTAGCTAATTATTTCTTTCCTTTTTTTTAAGCCTAATTTAATAATATATTAAAGGATTTTAATAGCTACCTTAATACTATAATATTTTTATTAAAAGATTATTTTAATATTAATAAAATTTATAATATTATTAAAAGCCTAGCTAGTTAGAAAGCATTAAAATTAAATAAACTTTTAGCTAATTACTTTAAAGTATATAATAAGCTACTAGCTAAGACCCTTACTTACTTACTTAATATATACTATTATATTAACTACTACTTAGCTTTATTTTAATAAGTAAAAGTTATTATTCTTTATAAGGTAGGCAAGACTTTAATAAAGTAATAAAGAGTAAAGGCTTAGTGTTTTATCTTACTTTTTAATATTATTAGTAAAGTAATAAAGGTAGTAGTAGTAAGTTAGCTTACTCTTATAGCTAAATTAAGTAGTATACTACTTAACTTATAAATAAGTAATAAAGTAAATAAATTAATAAAAGTTATACTAAGTATTTTAATAGAATTAGTATATATAGTATAGTATTATAGTAGTATTATATTACTACTTTAACTAAATATATTAATAGCCTTTAATATTATTTACTATAAAAAACTAACTTATATTTTTATAGCTATTAGGATCCTTATATAGATAATAGTGTAAACCTACTTCTTTACTACTAAATATATTACTAATCTTTTTTTTAATAGTAAATCTATAAGCCCTTTACTTATAACTATAGGTATACTATAAGGGTCTTTAATCTCTTTTATTTTCTTTTTACTTTATATTACCTTTTTATATATTAAGCTTTAAGTAATATATTTTATACTTATTATAAGCTTTTTTAATAATATAAATATACTTATATATAAGGATATAGTAAAAGAGATATAGGGTTACCTTAAGGCTACCTAAATAATTTATTAAAAATAGTTTTAAGAATTAAGTTTTAAGTTTAATTTAGAAAAAAGTAAACTTATATACTTTACTAAGTAGTGTATTATAATTATATTATTAATTTAACTTAGTATTAATATAGTATTACTAATTTAATTTACTTACTTTCTTAAAGTATAGGTTTATTATAAGCTTTACTAAAAAGTATACTAAGGTTAAGTTAAGTTAAAACTAATATAATAATAGCTTATACTTATATTATTAATAGCTTTAATATAGGGATACTTATTATATAATATATAACTCTTATATATATAGGTTATTTAGAGTATAATTATATATAGTATAGAATTATACTATATCTCTACTAAAGTTAGTAGTAAAGTAAAAAGTATAGCTAAGGTATTTATTTTTAAATAGGCTAAGTACTTAAAAATAATAATTAATATATTTAAGGCTATACTATATACCTTAGTTAAAACTAAGGTAGCTATAGCCCTAATTAACCTTTATTTTAACTATTATTTACTTTACTTTTATTAATAAATAAAAGCTAATAAAATAGCTAAGTATATTTATAGTGCTTATATTATAATAGTAGCTTAACTTAAATATAAACTAATATACTAAGGGTATAACTACTTATTATATTTAAATAACTACTTAAACTATATATTATTTTTAAATTAACTTTATAATTACTTATTAAAACCCTTTTTAACTAAAGTATTTACTTTAAAATAAAAGAACTACTAATACTAAAAGTAAGCTACTATATAGGTATATTAAACTAATATTAACTATATAGTAGTAAAGCTTAACCTTAACTTTACTTTTATTACTAAAGTAATTTATTTTTACTTAGGCTTAACTAAGTATAAATCTATAATACTTATATAAATATATATAAAATAAATTAAACTTAATACCTTTCTCTTTAGCTAATATATTTTTAAAATAAAGTTATTAATATATAGCTATTAAGCTAATAATAAAGACTATTATTATATTTTATTATTTTATAAAAATTTTAATTATCTTTACTTTATTAATATAAATATATACTTAATATAAAATTAGTATAAAGTTAAAGAAACTTTAGAGAATAATAAGCTAGTAACTATACTTATTAAGTAGCTTATATTAATAAGGTATATTTCTTAGTTTTAGCTTATAAAAAGCTTATAAAATTAATAAGCTAAGGATATTAAAGACTTAATATTATATAATACTTAGTATAGTATAGGTATAGAGGTAGTAGAAAGCTATATAGATATTATAGCTAGTATAGATTATTAAAATATATAATTTATTTTTAAAAAAAAATAAATATAGTAGTTAAGAAAATAGAAAATAAGTATAGTATACTTATACTAGCCTTAGGCTTATACCCCCTTAGCCCTTAGCTCCCTTTTTTTCTTCTTTACCTCTCTCCTTTTTTTCTTTACTTTTTTCTCTTTCTTTACTACCTTTTTTATATAGCTTTATATAATAACTATAATAAGCCTATTCTATAAAATATTATTTAGTTTCTTTAATATATTAGTAATATAGTAAGTTTATAGTAATAGCTTACCTTTAACTAAAATTAAAGCTAAAGCTATTATAATATTATTACTAACCTATATTACTATATTAATAAATAAGCCTATTTACTTTATAAATTAAACTTCCTTTTTTTAAGTAGTATTATACTTTATAGCTTAATTATATATTAATATTATATTAATATTATAGTAAAACTATATCTTAGCTACCTTATACTTATATTAATAAACTCCCTAAAGGTATAAAGGTTCTATATATTTATAACTTATTTAATAGCTTTTTAATATAATATAATATTTAAATTTAGCTATAAAACTAATTAGCTACTACCTAGCTATTAATATAAATAATAAATATAATACTTATACTTAAATAAGTCTTTTTTATTTTTATATACTTAAAGTATATACTATTAGTATTTATTTAAATTAATAATAAAAGTAATATAAGTTAAAAGAAGGTATTAACCTTTAGTGCTATAGTACTATTTTTTAATATTTTTAGCTTATATTAAGTAAGCTTTATAGGGCTAAGCCTATAATTAACTTAGCTATATAAGAGTTAGTAGTAGTAGTGTATTAAAAAAGAATTAGTACTTACCCTAAGTATAATAATTAATTTTATTATAAAAGTAAGTAATATCTTTAATAATATTATAGTTAGTTTAGGGTAGTAATAGGGTAGTATTACTATAAAAAAAAAATAAAGGTATATTTATAATAAAAGTAATAAATAAAAAAGAAAAAAAAAAGAAAAGCTTAAAAATAAAAAAAAAAAAGTAAATATAGTATTTCTTTCTTTTTTTATTATATAACTAATAAATAGCTAATAGTTAATTTAATAATAGCTAACTACTAGCTAATATAGCTAATACTATAAAGGTATAAAAGCTAGAGAAAGGTTTTAGGTAAGGAGGTAGTAATTTAAGGGAATTAGCTAGGGATTAGTATAAAAAATAAGCTAAGCGCTTAAAGCAACTTACTATAACTTATAAACCACCCCTATAGGTAATCTATATTATTACTATACCTCTACTAACCTAGTTTAATTCCTATTTTATACTATATACTCTCTTATAATATTAGTTAAGTTTAGTTAGTAGTGTACTACTTTTTATAATTAGAATTAGTATAGAGCTACTATAGCTTTACTATAGAATATAGAAAAAGGTTATATATAGGTTTTCCTCCCTATACTAGGGTTTTTCCTATATAGTTTAAGTAGTAGTGGTACTAGTATTAGGCTTATAAGCCTAACTAAAGTAATAATAATAATAAAATTAATACTATAATATTATATAATTATTATAAAGTAATTAAAATAAAGAATATTATAGCTTATATAATAATTTATTATTTATTTATTAAACTTTATTTAAAGCTATATAAGCTTCATTATATTTACTTATATGTTTTTATTTATAAAGTATAACTTTTATTTAAGATATATTAAGAAATTTATAAATTATTTATTTAAATATTATTTAAATTAATTTAGCTTTATAATTATATATTTATTTAATAAAGGTTTATAAATATAATATTAAAGTAATTCAAAAAAATAGCTTAATATATATTGAAAATTATTACTTGGCTTAAAAAATAAAGTTATTTATACTTACACCTCAATTAATAAGTTTTAATAAATAAGAAACTATTTATTATGATTAATATAAATAAAGTTTAAATTAGCCTTTAGCTTATATATTATAAAGCTTTATAAAGCTTAAAATAAAGCTTTATTTTTATTATAAAGCTTTTTTATTAAAAGTAGCTTTTATTTAAGTTATATTTAATTAAGGTATATTAAAGTATCTATATAAAATACTTAATTTATTATAGCTATATAATAGTATACCTTTTTAAGCTAAGTTACTATTAAAGTAATAGTTTTATAAAAATAATATAAGTTTTATATATTACTTAATTAAGCTATTTATTTATAATACTAAGAATTTATTATATTATTAATATTTAAATAAAGTTTATAAATAATATTATAATATACTTTAATTATTAAAAACTATCTTGAATAGCTACTATAGTTTAATATTAATAAAGGTTTTCTATAACGATTAACTAATGCACTATAGAGTTATTAGCTAATCTAGCTAATACTATAAAGGTATAAGAGCTAAAGAAAAATTTGAAGTAAAAAATTAATAATTTATAGAAAATAGTCTAAAACTAATATAAAGCTAACTTAAGCTTTTAAAGTAATTTATTATAATATATAAACTACTTTTAAAAGTAACTTAAGGTATTACTATACCT
This sequence comes from Claviceps pusilla, assembly GCA_018360225.1. Lineage (NCBI taxonomy): Eukaryota > Fungi > Ascomycota > Sordariomycetes > Hypocreales > Clavicipitaceae > Claviceps > Claviceps pusilla. The sequence continues at coordinate 21,169 of SRPW01000193.1, read as the reverse complement.
TTATTAAGTTTTTTTAACTTTAGTTTTATACTATATACCTTTCTATAATATTAATTAAGTTTAGCTAGTAATATATTCCTTTATATAGTTAAAATTAAAGTAAAGCTATTATAGCTTTACTATAATTATTAAAATATTTATTTATAGGTTTTTTTCTTTACTTTAAAGTTTTTTCTATATAGTTTTAAAAGTAAAGTAACTAGCTATTAGGCTTAGCCTAACTAAAGTAATAATAATAATAATATTTATCAACTAATACTGTAAAAATAAATTATCTTAAAGCTTATTTAATTAAAGTAATATTTAAATAAATAATTTAAAGATCTTTTATTTACCATAACTTAAAGCTTTATTTAATAAATAATAGTATATAAATAAATATAGTAAAGCTTACTAAGCTCTATAAAAAGCTTAATAAATAAATATTAAACTATTATATTAACTATAATATTTCTTACTTTAACTACTTAATAGTAATTTTATAATATTATAGTATTATTTTAAATATTAATTTATATTATATTAATAAATAAATGAAAGCTTAGTAATTTTAGTGTTTTAAATATAATTAAAATAATAATATAGCTAAAATAAGTCTTAATATTACCTACTTTTTAAGGCTTTATAGTTTATATATAGGTAATAATATTATATTCAATAATATATATACTACTTAAGTAAAGAAAAAAGGTTATTTATTATAAATTAAAAGGAAGGTAATTGTTGGAATTGCTCTTAACGGCAAAACCTCAGTGCAGGCAAAACGCTGGGTGCAGCGTGTGTGGGCGACCGGGTGGGTCCGCAATAACGATGCATGCGGTTTAATTAGCTGCACTGCTAACCGCACGCATGGCTACAATACTACCTTTTTCCTTACTTTATAAGCTTATCCCTTAGTATAAAATAAATAATTAAGAATTACACTTTTTATATTTATTTTTATTATATATATATTTTAGTATTTATTTTTCCTTTTTTAGGTTATTTTTAATATTAATTAGTAGTTAGTAATAACTATAAATTTACTAGGTTTAACTATAAAAAAAAAGATAGCTTTTAAGATATTTAAAACCACTATTACTATACTAAGGAAAAAAACTTTATTATAACTAATAAAGTTAGACTTTAATAAAGAAAGCCTTTATTATTAAGTAAGTACTAGTATTTATTTTATTTATTATAAAAAACTATATTTTAAAGGTAAAAACCTCCCTTAAAAATAAATAAAAAAGTTACCTTTAAAAATTTAATTACTAAAGCTACTAAAAAAATAACTATAGCTTTACTAACTCTTAATAATACTATTTAATAAGAAATATAAAAAAGAATATATAATAATAATAAAGTATTATTAAGTATTAGCTTAGTTTACTTATTAAAAGACTTTTTTTTAAAATAACTTTACTTATTTAATAGTATTATTTTACTAAAATAAAAAAAAGCTTATAAAAACCCTAACCTTAGTAATATAATAATACTAGTCCTTAATAACTAAATTATATATATTATTAACTACTATAAGTTATAAAAGTAAACTAAAAAAAAGCTTATTAATAACTTTTAAGAAAACTTTTAAAACTAAAATATTTTCTACTTTTAAAAAATAAGTATATATCTTTTAAGTAGTTTTTAAGACTTTTTATAAAAAAATAGGGTTTTATTTATTAAGAGAATTTAACCTTTAATTCCCCTTTCTCTCTTTAAGTTACTTAAATATATAAATTAATAACTTAAAAATATATTTCTTTTTACTAAAGCTAAGACTTTTTTTTATTATTTAAAGCTTTTAATACTCTAACCTTACCTATAACTAAGCTAATTATATTAATTTATATAGAATCCTTCTCTAAATATAAGTTATTATTCTCTTTTAATACCTTTAAACCTAAATAATAACTTTTATAAACCCTTTTAATAACCTTTTTATTCCTTACTTTAGCCTAACTTTAATTTCTTTATTTATATACTTATTAACTAATTTAGCTAATAAAGGGATTTCTTTAAAAAAAACCCTAAGATTTTCTATAAAAACCTACCTAACTAAGTTTATTAGAATTTATTATATAATAATAACTTTAGTAGAATTTTAAATAATTAAATATAATAAATTCTAGGAGAATTAATAAAGGTATATATAAAAGAGAATAAATATACTAAAAAATATATAATTTTCTTACCCTAAAGGTAAATATTTTTTAAAATAAGTATATTTATAATAATATCCCTTTAGAAATTTAAAACTATACTTTTTTAATTATATTAGTAAAGAATGCTTTTATATATTATTTAAATAAACTAGCCTATAAAGGACTATCTTTTAATAAGCTTATTACTTATTTAAAAAATAACTTTAAAACTAAAAGTAATTAATACTTTTATAAAATTAAGTAAAATACTATAACTCTTTAAAAGGTTATTAATAATAACCCTAATAAAACTAAGCTATAATACTTAAATATTCTTATTAAAAACCTTAAGAAAATCTATTATACTCTTTTTAACTCTTTTATAGTTAATATATAGCTTTATTAATAACTTCTTACTTTTATTAATAGTATTTCTAAATATTAAAATACCTTTTATAGTTACTTACTAACCTATAAAGGGGTTATAGGTAACCTTAGGAAATATTTTTATATTAAAAAAGCTATAACCTTTATATAATAAATAATAAAAGGTAATACCTTTTTTATAAATAATAAAATATTATTTATAAATAAAAGGTATAGGAAAGCTATAGTAACTTTATAATTTAAAGCCTTTAATTATAAAAAACCTTTATATTCTTCCTCTTTTCTATAGAAATGCTTTATTTATAATAAATAAAGGTATTAATTTATAAACTACTTTTAATATAAGTAGTAAAAGGTAAAAGAGAAGTAGTAGAAAAGTAGTAAGTATAAGAACCCTCTAACTAATAAGAAATTTATTACCTTTTTATAGGCCTTTAAAGGTTCTTTTAAGAATAATAATAAAAAAAGTTCTATAAATAATAATAGTAATACTAGAAACTATATATAGAAATTTATAAATATATTCTTTATATCTAAAATATATAGGTAAAGGGCTAATTTTCCCTAAATTATATATACTTAGTTCTTCCTAACTACTCTAACTTTACTAACTAATAATAGTATTAATAAAAACCCTTTAAGGAATTATAAAATATCCCTATTTAGAATTCTTAAGGACTAGGTATTTATATATAGAATATTTAGTAAAGACTTTTAAATTTCTATTATATTTAATAACTATTAATGCTTTATCTTAAAAAAAAGGTATATTAAGAAGGTTTTCTATAGTATTTTTTTAAATATTAATATAACTAGAATCTTAACTACTAAAATTACTTAAGTTAAAGCCTTTATTAAATAAATACCTTATTTTTAAATTAAAAAGGCTTAGCTATATAATATTATATTTAATACTAGCTTAGTAACTTTTTATAGAATTCTTTAGGTTTCTATAGTTTTTAGTAATATTATTTTTTATACTTTTAATATATTAACTCTATTCCTATTCTATATATTAAATATAAATAAAATAGGTATAAAGCTTAATAACCTTTAAAATATATTAATTTAAAGCTAAAAGAGAGTTTCTATTATAAAAAAATAGGGATATCTTTATTAAACTTTTAAAGCTAAAGAAGCTACTATATTCTATCTTTTTAAGACTAAAATTTACTAACTTTACTAAAAATTTAGCTACTTCTTTATTAATAAGCTTATAAAGCTTTTAAAATATATTAATAAGGAAGCTTATATTAACTTAATTTAGAAACTTATAAAGAAATACTACTATTATTAAATAAATAGTAAAGCCTTAAGCTAATTTAAGTTTTCCTTTAAGAATAATATTAACTTTAATTATAAGATTCTTATTAATATTCTTTAAATTAATAACTAGCTTATTTTATATATTATTAATATAGTAATAGTATTTTAAGCTATTAAATTCTTTAAGCTATAAAAGTAAAAGGCTTATAATATATAAAATGCCTTTAAAGAATATTAAATTAATAAATATTTTAGCTTACTTAACTAAATTATTTATAATATTAAAAAGAATTTTATATTTATTAAGTTTAAGTATTTAATATACCTTTTAGCTATTAATATAAATAAAGTGCTTATAAAAGCTTATTAAAGCATTAATAAGATTAAAAGGTATTATACCCTACTAAGAAAAGTATATAATATTATTAAAAATAAGGTTAGTAATATCCTTACTTTTTTATAATACCTTTAAATAATTATTAAAGCTATTAATAACTTTATTAAGCTTAATAGCTTTATTTATACCTTACTTATATTTAGTATATATTTATACCTAATAAATAAATTACCTCTAAGCTTTTTAGTTACTAAAAAAGCTATAGTTCTTTATAAGGTTATTAATAAAGCTTAAAAATGCTTTATAAAATAATAAGTTATTAATACTCTTAATATATATTATTAATTTAATATAGAACTAACCTATTAACTAATATTATAGTTAAAGGTTTATATTTAGTATAAGTAAGGTAGCTAGTATAGCCTTTATAAGCTTTTAAATATTAATAATAATATATATATAGTATAAATACTTAATAGTATAATAAAGTTTTATAATACTATTATAAAACCTTATATATTTATTAAAATACCTAACTATACCCTAGGTATTATAAAGAAAAAGAAAGAGAAGCTATATAGTATTTATAAAGTAACTATAAAGAATAAAGAAACCTTTTAAACCTTTTATTAAGGCCTTAAATACCTAAGAAACTATTTTTTTTATATTAAAAACTATAAAAATATAATACTATACTTATAAACTAAAGAGTTAGAAAAGATAAACTAAAGGCTATAAAGCTAATTAAGGAAGTACTTTATTACTTTTCTAGTTAATAAGCTACTAAGGCAGTCCTTTACTATCTTTTATAATAATAGGTATTTAAAGAGAGATTTTATTAGTTTTTATAAAGAATTTATTAAGAAGAAAAGTATTAAAAAAAAGAAATATAAGGATAATATACTAAGGAATTTAATAATATAAAGGAAATTTAAAATATCTTTAGCTAAAGTAAAAAAAGGGAGTTAAACTAAAAAGAGGAAGTACTCCCTAAAGAAACCTCTTTATAAAGGTAAATCTATTATTACTCTTTATAATATACTAAAAGAAAGAGAAAAAGCTAGTATTAAAAAAGAGATATATAAAAAAAGAATAATAAAAAAGTAATAATATTAAGGGAATTTAAAGAGAGGGGTAATACTAAAGGGATTAATAATACTAAGTAAATTTATTATTATTACCTATAATAGCTTTAGTATATATATTAGTAGCTTAAGGTATAATTTACCCTTCTCTTTAAGAAAAGGCTTAAAAGTAATAAAAAAAGCTATTAGCTATAAAGAGAAAAAGAAGAATAAAGATAAGAATATAAAGAGAGAAAGGGTTAAAAAGAAGTAATATATAAAAAAGAAAAAAAAGAAATTTAATAAAGAAAGAAAGGAATTAGTAACTTTAAGGTATTAGGCTATTACTATAGCTTTTATTATAATAAAGGAAAGGAATAATACTTAGCTTATAATAAACCTTAAAAGGTAAGGTAAAATTACTATAAAAGGTAAACCTATTACGTGCTGGATGTCACACATAAGTTAGGGGTACTCACACAATAGGTGTAGTACGTTATAAAGTTATAAAGAGAAGGAACACTTAAGTTATAGGTAGGTAGTTAAGTGTATATATAGTTTAAGTTATTTATTCTTAAAAGAAAGGGAGAGTGGAACTCTTTTATATATAGTTAGTTCTGCTATTATATATAAACTATAATAGGTTCCCTTTTTATAAAAAAAAATATAGCTTATTTTAAGCTATATAAATTAAAGAAAAAAAGAAAAAAAAAAGAAAAAAAGTAAGTTTATAGTAATTTACCTATAAAGTTAAGAAACTAAAAGAAAAGGAAATAAGCTATAAAAGTTTATATATATTTAGGTTATAAACTAACCTATAAAAGTCCTTTAGTTTACTACTATACTTTATACTATTACTACTTACTTTTATTACTTATAAATATATTACTATTACTAGAGAACTTATTACTACTAGCTACTTTAAAGTTATTAAGGTTTATAATATAGCTTTAGTATATTATTATAAAGTAAATATCTTTAATAAGGGAGCATTAAACTATAGAGTTAGCTAGGACTCTTTTAAAGATTTCCTACTCTTTATAGTTAGCTATAATATTAAGGGTATAAATATTAAAAGTTATTACTATAGCCTTAGCTTTTTTCTAATATTAAGTAAACTTTATATTATTATAGAAATATACTATACTAAGGTTAAGCTTTTACTTAGTTTTAGTAGTATTTATACTATATTAATTCTTTTAGGTATTATTAGTATAAAAGTTATAAGTTATTCTATTAACTAATATTTAAATATAGGTAGTAAGTGTTTAGACTTTCTTAGTACTAATATAAAAAACCTTATAATATATATTAGTAAGATATAAGTAATACCTAATAAAAATACTAATATAGTCTTCTATTAGTTTATAATAGGTAAGGGGGATATATTTAGTATTAAAATAGTTATAGATTTTAGTAAAATAAATAAAGAAATTAATAAGCTATTAGGTTTATAGAATTTTAAAAAAAATAATCCTATTTTAAAGGTTTATTATATTTTTAATACTACTTTTAATATAGGCTTAAAGGTCTTACTTAGTAAAAGTTTTATTAATATAAATAGTAATAATTAAAGAAAGCTAAATAAAAGTATTTATATTAAGTTCTATAATATAGTAAATAAAAGCTATATTTAGTTTTAATAGGCTACTATTTATTAAAAGATAGTATAATTTATAAATCTTATAAAGTAGAAAGGTTTTATAGAAACTACTTTTAATAAGGTCCTTAGTAGTTATAATATAGTATAATTTAAAAATTAAAGGTTTTTTTATTTATTCTATACTACCTATAGTATTAGCACTATAATAAGCCTTAAAATATATATTACCTAGCTTAATAAAAAGATTAAGTATCTCTTTATAGTTTTAATTAATTTCCTCCTTAGTAAAGAGGGTCTTTTAAAGCAGTATTAATATTATATAGCTAAATATTATAGTTTTAGTATTAAAATTAAGGAAACCCTATATAGCTATATAAGGGAGATAATAATTTTATATAGAAAAGTAGCTATAAAAGGGGTAGTAAGGAGTATAGTAAAGTATAAAGGAATGCTAATAATAATAATAAAGAAAATAAAGAGAATAGCCTATAATAAAAAGGTAATAACATTATTAATTAAGAGAAGGTTATAAAAGGGTTATAATAAGGTAAGTTTTTTTATACTTAGTAGTGTGCTTAGGTAGCTAGGCTATAGCCCTAGCTAAGAAAATAAAAACCCTTAAATATTACTATATTTTATAACTTAAGGTAGGCGCTAGTATAGGTAATATTTTTTATATAAATAAAGATATAGTTTTTATAGCTTAAAGTTAAGAATACTTATATACTTTATTTATTACTATTATTATTTAAATATAGGTAAAATCTTATAGGGATTTTATATTCTTAGTAGTAGATATTATAAATATTAAGTAATTCTACTAAACTATTATATTTTCTACTAACTTTATCCTTTTAAGGTAAGTAAGTAATATAAAAAATTAGAAACTACTTATACTTATATAACTACTAAAATTCCTATAATAAGGTATTACTAAAATAATAGTATAAGAAATAATAAAAGCACTAAAATATTTTATTAAAGGGATTAATAGATTCCTCCTTTTATAGTATAGTCTTTAAGCTACTTATAGTAGCTAGCTAGTGTTTACTATATATAAAATACCTTAATTAAAAAGTTAGGGTTTTATTCTTAGTATACTTAGTAGATCTTATTATAATAGAAGTCCTAAGGGTACCTATAGTTTTAATAGTTTATACCTTAGCCTTAATAGCCTTTACTTTAAACTAAAGTAATTTAATAAAGAATTTAATAGTGGAAATTAAAGCTATTATAATAGACTTATACTTTTTTAATATAGTAAGGTAGGATTCTATATCCTTAATAGTCTTTACTATAGTTATAAACTTAATAGCCTTTATAATTCTAGTATTAACTATTTCTAAAGTATTAGTTTTTATAATATTATAGATATTTATAAGGCCTTTAATACTATTATAGTATTTTTTAAATATTTTACTATAGTTTATTATAGTAAACTAAAGGGCTACTATAGCTATCTTTAATACTATAATATATATAAGGACTTTATTATATATACCTAATAACTATTTAGATATAGTAATAGCTACTTAAGCACTTAGCTTAAAGATCTTTATAAAATAGAACTTACTAACTATTACTAAAAAGCTACTAAAGGTTCTATTTAGGTAGCTAAAAGCATTACTAATATATTTAGTAATAATAATAAACTTTACTAAAAGCTAGAAGGTTTAGTAATAGTTTTTATTGCTATCCCTATTTTTTTAAATAAAAACTACTATTTAAAGAGAGTTTTAAGTAGTGTAAATTATAAGGAGTTTTAATTTACCTTTAGCTTAAGCTTTATTACCTTTTATAGTAATTACTATAGCTTTATTACTTTAGGGCTTAAGTCCCTTAAAAATATTAATATAATAAGCTACTACTTTTAAGTATAGCTTATAAAGAGAATTATCTTTTTTAATATTAAATTTATTATAGCTAATTCTAGCTCTAACCTTAATAAATTTAATACTATAAATATAAAGGGTGTCCTAAAGGGTTTAATCCTTTTTCTTAGGTCCTTACTTATTAGTATATTACTACTTTATATAGTCCTTTCCTGTATTAATTATAGTAATAAAGTTAATATTATTTAATATATTATAAGGTATATATATATTACTATTAGCTCTTATAAATTAGCAGAGGTATTAGTGTATTATAGTATTAATAATATACTTTACTACTTTCTTAGTAATAATTACTAGCTTATTAGTTAGGTTTATTAAAAATAAGCCTATTAAAGTCTCTTTCTTAATATTATTAATATTATTTAGCTTTTAGTTAGAGTCTATATTATCTTTATTAAAAATATTCTTATTTATATTATAATTAGCTTTAGTAAGCTAAGGTATAGTATAAAGTATACCTAAGTTATTACTATCTTTACTATAAGATTTACTACTTTAGGTAGCTAAAGTGCTCCCTAGCAAGCTAGTTAAAATATTAGTTTTCTAGAGATAGAAATTAAATATAAAACCTAATAAGTTAGCTAGGTTAATATTATAGGAATTTATACTATTTTTAAGGTTTAAGGCTAACTACTTTAAGAGGATTATAGAAAGTTAGTAGTAAAGAAAGGGTTTAATAAGGGCTTTATTATATAAATATAGAAAGAAATATAGAAGTTTACTATATATATCCTACTAAGCCTTCTCTTAGCTTAACTTTTACTAGGGTTTAATATAGTAATTAGTAAAACTAATATAAATAGCCTTAAGTTAGTAGATTTAATATATTATAAAAAGCCTTAGGGAGATTAAGGGTTTAGGTAATATATTTATATAAGCTAAGGAAAAATATAAATTAAATATAAATAACTACTATAAAGAAAAAAGCAGTAATATATAAATTTTTAAAAAGAAAAGGGATAGAAAAGTAAAGAAAAAAAAATAAAAAAAAAGAGAAAAAAAGTATAAAAAAGAAAGGATTTTATATACTTTAATAAAGCTTTATAAAAGTAAGCTTAAGGTAAGCTTTTATAATATATAAAGAGTTAGAAAATAATCAATATTTTTTACTAGTAAAGAATTCCTTATATATATTTATAAAATTAAATATAAAGCTAGTATAATTAGGATTTTATTAATTAAAAGGCACTATAAAGCCTTTTTTATAGTATTCCTTATCCTAATTAATAATATTCCTTATAAAGTACTTATTAACTATTTTAATAGTATTAATATATATTTCTTCCTTAAAAATCCACTAATTATCCTTAATAAAGTATTCCTTTTAGTAAATTAAGAAATTAATATAAGGCTTCTTACCCCTTTTTTAAAAGAATTATATATAGTAATCTTAGATTCTCTTAATTCTTTAATAATTTACTTTACTTAATTTAATTAAATTTATTAGTAATAATATTAGTTTAATTCTTTTAAAAGAGTCTTTACCTTATTATAGTTTTTAAATATAAGCTATAAAAACTATTAAATAAACTCTTAAAGTTAGTAAAAAATTAAGGTAAAAGGAGAGTAAAGAGATTTATTTTAAAACCTTATATAGTTTAGTATACTAAGGAGACTATTTCTTTTTAAGCTTACTTAAAAGCTTATATCCTAAGTATAACCTAAGGTATATTATATCCTTAATATTAATATCTACTAAGTTATACTTAAAGTTATATTAAATTTTTATAAGTATAGCTACTACTATAATAGTATACTTAGCCTCCCTTTAATATAACTTTTAAAGTATTAAAAGGTTAGTATTATTAGGATTTATAATAGATTTATTTAGATTTATAAAGAGGTTTATTACTATAAGTAGCTTATAACTAAGTATAAGTTTATTAAGTAATTAGTTAATTAAAGCTATAGCTATATTATTAAGGTAGTATTAAAGTACTAGAAGTATTAAAGGCTAAGGGATATTTATATTAGTTATAATGTAATACTATACTATAATAATTATAGTTTAGTTTTTATACTTAGCTATACTATTAGTTTATAGGTAATATACTATAGCTATAAGGAATTTTACTCTTAGCTTATAAAAAGGTATAGTTTAAAGGTTAGAAATAAACTTAAAATTTTAATTACTAATAATTTCTTATAATAGCCCTTAGTTAGTAAGGTAGAGTCCCTTAAATAGAAGTTTAGCCTAGATTTTTACTAAATACTTTTTATAGCTAAAGATAAGGATTATTTTCTTACTAAAGAGATAGTTTACTAAGTAAAGTAAATTATAAGTAGTGAATTCTTCTATTACCTATATTATATTTATAAAGCTAACTTTTAGTATATTAGTAATAAAATCTAATAAAATATTATAAAAAGGTATAGGCTTTATTTAAAGGGGCCTTATTTTACTTAAAGCTTAAGATTAAAAGACTATATTTTCTTTATAAATATTATAGTATGCTATATAGGTATATATTTAGCTACTTATCTATAAAAAGCATATAGTAAAGAGATCCTTAGCTATTTTCCCTATACTAAAGTAGTAAGTATTATTATAAGTAAGCTAAAGGAAAGCCTTTATATAGTTTTAAGGGATATAAAGTTAGTATAATTTTTTTAAATTATAATAGTAAAAAAGTTTATTATTTTAAAGGTTTTAGCTATATAGGGGAATTTATAGTTAGTTCTAATTAGCTTAGTATTACCTCTCTTTATATATAGTAATACCTTTAATAATTTAGCTATACTTTATATTATACTAATACCCTATTATAATAGAATCCTTTAAATTATTATTTATAATAGTAAAGGCTATAGATTTCTCTTTAAAATATATATAAGCATTAAGTTTATTAAATTTACTATAGTTAGCTACTTCCCTATAGCTAATATTAATAAATAAGTAAGAAAGTATATTAGGTATTACGTTTAAGGTGCTAGGGATATAAATAATGTAAATTTTAAACTATAAGAAATAATTTATAACTTTAGTAAGCTTAAGGTTAGCTTTATTAAAATTTATTATTATAAGTAAGGTATACTAAATAATTCCCTTTACTAATAAGTAATTAGTAATAATATTTATAGCTAATAAGTTAAATTAAGCTATTTTCCTTAGCTTCCTTATTCTTTATATAATAGTAATAACCTTTACCTTTATTAAGCTATACTTTTTTTTAATAGCTAAGGTTAGCTAAAAGAGAAATAAAATAAAGTAGAGTTTATTATTACTAATATCCTTTCTAAAAATATTAGTATTATTTTAGTTAATTACTAATTAAAAAGTATATAAGCTAAAACTCTTTTTATATATATTAACCTTAAAGAAAAAAGGCCTTTTAGGGTTATAGTAATAAAGTAAAATTTTAATATATAAAAGTTTTTAAATTACCTTAAAGAATATAATTTCTTACTTAAAGGGTATAAAACTTACTTACTAAGCTATATATTTTTATATTTACTTAAATAACTTAATAAAGAGCTCATTTTTTTTATAAAGATTTTAAAGTATTTTAATTTTTCTATTTTATAGGGGTTTAATATATAAGTTAAACTAAGGAACCCCTATATAAAGGAATTTAGCTATTTTTATAAAGGTTTTAAGGCTAAAGAGTATAGTAGGTATTTAAAGGTTCTTAAATACCTTAATATAGTTATTAGTATTAGTAATACCCTTTATATTTATAATAAAACCTAAGAGTAAAATTAATAAATAGCTAATAAATAACTTCTTAGCTATAATATATAGGTAGTACTTTTTAAGGATTTTAAATATAATTTTAAGGTAAGCTAGGTGCTCTTTAAGAGTGTTAAAGAAAATTATAATATTATTAATATATATTTATATAAAGGTATAGTGTTTATAGAATTACTTATTTATAAAGTACTAAGTATATATTAGGGAATTCTTATATTTTTATATTATAATATAGAATACTTTAATTTCTTTTTTAAAAATAATTACTATTTTATTATAGTATTTATACTATACTAGAAATTAGTTAAAGAAACTAGAGATATTAAAAAGGGATATTTAATACTTTCTATATATATTCTTTATAATATCCCTTTAATTAAGTAAAGAGTATATATTTAGAATAGTAATATTATTTATAGACTTTATATTAATTATTACTCTTTTTTTATATTCTTTTTTAGTATTATACTAAATAAGAAAGCTAAGGTAAGGGTATAGTATTTTTTCTTTTACTCTAAGGTAAAATACTTTACTAGCTTTATACTTTTTATTAAAAATTTTATAAAACTTTTTAAAATCTTTTCTATTTAAATAATATACTTATAAGGGTTTTAACTAATTTTATTAACTATTAATAAAGTTAATATATATTTACTCCTTCTTAAGCATTAGCACTACCCCTTAGTTATAGTAAATATTATATTTTTTTATAAGGTTAATAAGTTTTTCTATAGCTATTAGGTTAAAATTTATAATTTTAATATTAAATTTATTTATAATAAATAGAATATTATTTAAGTATATAATACTATATAAAGGGATGCTGCTATTAACTACCTTAAGGTTAAGGTTATTAGTAATATCCTTATTATCTCCCTTAGCCTTAAAAGGAAAGATATTCTTTAGTATTACTAGCTTTTTATAGCTTTATAGAATATTAATATTATAACTATAGAAAGTAAAGAAGGTTTTAATATTATTTATAGTAAAATAGGAGTTTATTATATTTAGGCCTTAAAGGTTCTCTAGTCTTTAGTTAGGCTTAATATAAATTAAAAGGTTTATAAAGTTATAAATTAGTAAGCATTTTACTTATTTATAATTTATAATACTATTAAAAATCTAGTAGTTCTTAAAGATAAAATAATAGACACTAGTAGCCTTATATACTATATAGTCTTTCTAGAAAACTAGCACTAATTCTAAGCTATATAGTAGTATAGTAATATAGTATATTATAATAACCCTTTTAGTTAAAATTATATTAGTAAGGTAAAAAATATAGCTAAGTATAGTTATATTATATATAGATTAGAAAATAACCCTAGGGTTAATAAAGTTAATTTTAATACTATAATTATATATAAAATCTATACTAATTAATAATTTTAGTGTAAGTTTCTTTATTATATTAATAGTTATAGTAAAGTAACTAAATACTTACTTTTCTTTAGCTTTACTTTTAATATAAAAGTTAAAGGTAATAGTTTTTATAATATAAAAGGAGGAATTTACACTATTTATAAGTTTAGGCTTTTAGGTTCTCTATTAAATATTATAACTATTTTATTAAAGCCACTCCTTATTAACTAGTATTAATAAAGTTTTTATATTAAAGTAAATTTTATAATTCTACCCTTAGTTATTAAAGTAAAGGTTTACTTTAAGATAGGTAATTACCTTTCTTTTTTTAATAATTTTTAACTAATATAGCTATACTATAGCTTTAATAACCTAACTATTAGTTAGTTCTTTAAATACTATAATTTTTTTATAGTATATAATAAGGGGAAATATAGGTTCTTTAGTATAAAAAGCATTTATAAAGTTAGATTTATCTTTATTAAAGTTACTTTTAATAACTCTCTCCTTAACTATATAGTATTCTAATAATACTAAGTAAAACTCTTTAGCTTTTATATTTAACTATATAGTTTATATTATTACTATTTATAAGTACTTACTTTTTATAAAATTAAAGTTTATAGCCTTTATAGTTATATTAAGGGCGCCTAAAGGAATTATAGTAATAGGTTTTAGCTTCCTTATATTACTAAGGGGCCTTTAACTCCTTAATATATAAGGTAGCTACTAGTATGCTTCTATTAGAATCCTTAAAGAACTATTATAAAGCCCTTTTATAACCTTTATAGAAATAACTATAGTTAGGTTAAAAAAGGTATAATTAGCCTTATAGTTAGTAGTTCCTATATTTATATTTATTGCTAAATTTATAATACCTTTTATAGCTTTATAAGTATTAGTAGTAACTACCCTATTAGTATTAAGGTAGACTATAGCTACTTTTATAGTAGCTATTATATTAAGGGGGTTTATTTTAGTAAGTATTAATACTATAGTAGGGGGGATTCTTAGCTATAGAGTTTAAGTTCTCTATAAAGAGGTAAGTAGAAAATTAGATTTTATTCTTCTTAGCTTTATAGTAGGTTTTATTATTTAAAATAAAGTCTCTTAAGTTTTATTTTTTATTTTCTACTAAATTAATATATATAATATAATAGTTTAATTTTACTAATTAGGGATAGATTTAGTAAAGTTTTATATAAAGTTTATAGTAAAGGTATATAAGAAGCTAAAGATTAGTAAATTTCTATTAGCTTTAGTATAAAAGAAAATCTTAATAGTAAACTTATATAATAATATTTTAAATAATATATTATCCTTAGTAAATTTAGCTTAATTAAGCTATACTATAGTATTTTAAATCTTAATACTAAATTTCTTCTTAATTATAGTAAATACTAACTTAAGGTTATAAAAAATTATAGCCCTTTTTATATTATTAAAATATTAATAGTACTATATATAGGCAGTACTATAGAAAAGGTACTATACTTAGTGTTTAATTTATTCCTAGTAGTTAGGACTAGTATAACTATAGTAGTCCTTAACTGCTTAAATTTAAAGGTTTATATTTATAAAAATAGTAGATTTACCTTTATACTTAATAGCTTTACTATTAATATTATTTAGATTTATTTTAGAGTTAAAATACTTAATATTACTAAGCTTTTATAAAGATTTTATTAAATAGTTTATAGTTAAAGAGGCTTAAATAGTAGAATCCTTATAAAGATCTTTATTTTTAAGTTACTCTTTTATAGGTATAAATAATAGTTTCTAAGTATATATAGTAGTCCTAAAGTATAGCTTATTATAAAGTAAGGGGTTATATAAAGCCTTATAAAATTCCCTATTTACTAAGTATTCTTTAAGCTAAAAGGTTTTAATATAGTAAGTATTAAGGGTTATTATATAAGCTAGTTATATTTATATACTTATTATTCTAAAGAATGCTATAAGGCGCTATATATTTAAGGTTAGAGCCTACTCTAAGGTAAATAAAGGGTATTAGGCTAGCTTTATAATTTATTAGTAAGATTTAGCTAGTTTAGAGGTATTTAAAGTAGTAGTTAAGTAAGTTACTACTTTACTAATTTCTTTTATACTATTATACTAAATTTTATTAAGGGTAGCCTTTTATTAGTTATATATATTAGTAAGAAATTACTAAAATATATTATATATATTAAGCTTATATTATTACCCTTAAGTTTTTATTACTTATAAAAAGGGTATATATTTTACCTAACTATTAAGGGAGTAGAAGATTGTTTTATTTTAGTTAATTTCTATAGAATTTAATAATACTCCTAAAAGAGGATTTAATATACTAAAAGTTATATAAAAGTAGATTCTTATTTCTAGAATAGTTTCTTAGTAGGAGCTAGTACTAATATAGTCTTTTTTTTATAAAAAGGTATTATTTTTTTTAGTATAAAATAAAATATTTAGGGTCTCTAAAGGTTCCCTAATTTCTATACTTACTAAATCTCTTATTAACTTATTCTTTAAAATACTATATATACCTATAATATTAGTGTTTTCTCTATATTTTAAGCTATTCTTTAGTATAATAGTGTTATTCTTTAGTACTAGATTTATTTATTTAAAAAGGTATTCTAGCTTAGCTTTATAAATAATACCTTTTACTATTTTTTACTTAATATTAACTATAGTAATATTATAGGGTTTTAATAAATAAGTCTTTTAATAGCTAGAGGCTTTAAGTAAATCTAAAGGTTATTATTAATATATTAATATCTAGTAAAAGTTTAAAGGTTTTTAATATCTTTTTATAATAAAAGTAGTTTTTTTTTATTTTTAAAGTTAGGGAAATCTTAATAAAAAGCCTAAAAATAATAGATTTACTATAGTTAGTTTTTTATAATAAAGCTAGTAATTAGAGAATTTAGGCTAATAAGTAGACTTTACTAGTTTTCTCCTATAATTAATATAAGGTTTATAGTTTTTATTATTAGCTCTTATATAGTAAATAGGTATATAAAAGAAATAGTAATTACTACTACTTATTATATACTAAATGTTATATATAAGTTAGGGATACTTATATAATACGTATAGTATATTATAAAGTTATAAAGAGAAGGAACACTTAAGTTATAGGTAGGTAGTTAAGTGTATATATAGTTTAAGTTGTTTATTCTTAGAAGAAAGGGGGAGCGGAACCCTCCTATATGTGGTGAGTTCCGCTGTTATGTGCAGACCGTAACAAAACCCTTTAAAAAGTTAAACTAAGCTAAGATTAATATATTATTAATAAAAGATATCTTTAAATTTATAACTTTTAATAAAGAAAAGTATAGAAATTAATACCTTTTTTACTCTTATATAGTATAGGAAATTAAGGGTAAAGGGACTAACTAGCTATATAAAAAATTAAGGCTTATAATTTAAAGGTATAGTAACTATAAAAAAATACTAATTTTTATATAATTCTTAATAATTTAAAAAGTAAGCTAAAGGTTAATTATAGTACTAGTACCCTTATTAGTACTAAAGAAAATTTTCCTTTAGCTTAGAAATATTATATAGGCTTATATTTAATTATAAATTAACTTTAATAAGCTAATACTTATAAGGCTATTAAAGTAAATTAAGTATTTATACCTAGAAAGTATAATAATAAAAGTTATTAAGCTATTATATAAAATTATAAAAGCTAGAATATATTAGTAAGTAACTTATTTAAAGCATTATAAAGAAAAGCTTTAAATAAGTATATTTAACTATAACCTATACTTTTTTATTACCTTAGGTAATACTAACTACTTTAGAGTAGTTAGGATATAAATTAATAATATACTTAGACTTAATAACCTTACTTTCTTTAATAAAAAAAAGGTTAAGCTTTAAAAGGCTAACTTTATAGTAAAATCTAAGT
This sequence comes from Claviceps pusilla, assembly GCA_018360225.1. NCBI lineage: Eukaryota > Fungi > Ascomycota > Sordariomycetes > Hypocreales > Clavicipitaceae > Claviceps > Claviceps pusilla. The sequence goes on along the minus strand of SRPW01000193.1, from coordinate 3,534 downwards.
AAAAGCTAACCCTAAAAAATCCCTTTATTTTTAATAGTTATATTTTAACTAATAATAATAATAGTATAGTTATATTAACTTAAAAATGCTAAAGTAATAACCTTAAAACTATTAAAGCTAATAATTTTATTATAAAGTAATAATATATTAAGAAATATACTTAAGGAGCCTATATCTTAACTATATACTAACCTAAGGTAGCCTATAACCTTTTTATAGTAGCTTAAGCCTATAAACCTAACTAAACTAATATAAATAAGCTTAATAAAAGAATTTAATAGTAAATTAATAATACTAACTATAGTCTAAGGTATTTTATAATAAATTTACTAATAGTAGCACTTTATATATTTATTAATAGTTCTTTTATAAATAATAAGAACTTAAGCTTTTAAATAGGCTTTATAATTATTATTAATAATAAAACTAAAAGTAATAAGAGTATTAAATTTAAACTTTATAAGAATATTATTATATATAGCTTTATAAAAAGTAAAAAAGTTATAAAGAGTATACTTACTTTTAAGCTATATAAAATAGTATAAGGTACTAATATAGCTTATACTATTAGTATAACCTTAAATACCCTTATAAAATGCTTTAAATTCCTTTAAATAATAATAATAATCTATACTAACTTACTTTTACTATATAAATACCTTATAAAGCTAGGTATAACTAAGGAAAAATATTTAATAATTAATATTATAGCTCTTTAATAATTATATAAATATTATAAACTTATAGAAATTTACTAAATTAATAAAAATAATAATATTATAAATACTATAATAAAGGCTTTACTTAATAAAGCATTAAAAACCTTTATTAATACTAATAAAGTTAATATTTAAATTAAAAAGTAAGTAAAGTATATATAAGCTATATAAAGGTAATAATAATAACTATAACTAGTAAAATCCCTTACTATAACTAATTATATTCCTTTATTTTCTTAATAGAATTTATTTAATAACACTTTCTTTAACTAAGATTTTTATTTATTTTTTTAACTACTCTTTAAGTAATTTCTCTTATAAAAAGAGAGAATTCCCTAGTATTAGAATTACTCTTAATAGTAAAACCTTAGTATAGGAAAAACACTAAGTATAGTGTATATAGGCAACTAAGTAGGTCCGCTATAATAATATATATAGTCTAATTAGCTACACTGCTAACTGTATACATAGCCATAACACCACCTTTTTCCTTACTTTATAAGCTTAGCCCTTAGCATAAGATAGATAATTAAGAATTACACTTTTTACATTGTTTTTGTTATGCATGCATTTTAGTATTTATTTTCCCTTTTCCGGGTTATTCCCAACAGTAATACCTATATTATAATTAAGAAAGGCTATTATATTATAAAATATACTTAGTTATTTACTTAGTTTCTTAAACTAGCTAGCTTAACTATATTAATTTATACTTTTTATATAATTAATAATAAGTTAATTATATTTATAAAAGATTTTAATTTAAAAAAAACTTATTCTCTAAGTTTTAATAGTAAAAAATAATATAATATATAAGTTACTAAGTATTTATATTTAAAATATAATCTAAACGTTTAGAAAAAAATAAACAATATAATAATAATAATATTATTTTTTCTCTTACTTTTAATAATAAAACTAAGTTTATTAGTACCTAAATAAATAGTAAATATAATACTTCAATTATAATAAATAAAAAATTAGCTAAAATATTTAGCCTTTAAAGATTTTATCTTTATTACTTTTATACCTTTATTATAGCTATTAAAGCTTTAATATTTTAATAAAATAGCTTTAATATTATTAAAAGTATTTAAGCCTTCATAATTTTAACTTTAGAGATTTAGATTTTACCTTTTTTTTAATAGGTTATAAGCCTAGTAGTATAGAAATTTAGCCTACTTTATATTCCTTAAATAAAAGCTATTATAATAAAGCATTACTTTATAAAGCTATAGGTTTAATTCTTAGCTATAACTAAAGAAGAATTAATTTTTTTAAAAGTATTAAAGTATTTATATAAGGTTACTTTATAATAGCTTTAGTGTATTATAAGTTTTAAGGGGAGTATTAAAAATATATAAGCCTTTATAATTCTAATTTTAAGGATTTAAATTCTATCTTTTTTTTTAATAAATTATAAGCTTAGTAGTATAATAGTCTAGCCTACTTTATATACCTTAAATAAAGGTTATTATAATAAAGCATTACTTTATAAGGCTATAAGTTTAATTTTTAGTTATAACTAAAAAAAAATTAATTTTTTTAAAAGTATTAAAGTATTTATATAAGGTTACTTTATTGTTGGTATTCCCTCGGATACTAGTGATTCTCTAAGGAATACTAGGTGGATCTGAGACTCAGTGACACAACGTGGGGTCTAGGAAGGTATTCGTAAAAAGGTCTAATTTCTATCACAATTAGTGCTATCTAAGGGGGCATTTTATAGCTAGCATTAAAGCCACAAAAATGCCGTTGGATTCCACAGTAAAAACTCTATACGTGCAGACTAATTAGAAGAGTCGGATTCTATAGCTAATATAGCTACAAATCTGGCTCTTCCTAGCTATGCTACATTGTTATAGAATGCAGCAATTCTAACACTTAAAATTCTCTCTTTTATAAAAAAAGAGAAATTACTTATAAGTTATATAAAAATCTACCTAAAAACCATAGTTAATTATCTAATTAAATAATTAATAAGAATAAGAATCCTGCCTTATATCTTTAATATTCCTTCTCTCTTCTATATACTTCCTCCTTCTTCTTTATACACTTTACCTATCCCTCTATATAAATTATAGCCTTATTTCTATTAATAAAGGTCTTAAGGGCTTAATTTAGTAATAATTTTATTATAGTATTAGCAATATTATTATTACTATTAATCCACCTAATTTCCTTAATTTCCTACCTTTTATATAATTATTATAGCACTATAATATTAATTATTAGTTTCTTTTCTTTTATAGTGCCTAACCTTATAATGCATTTATATAATAAAAGAGAATCTATATAAATAATTATTAGTATTAGTAGAATTTATAGCTTTTATATAATAGTCTGCAGCGTTATACTAATTATATAGGCAATATTTATACCTTAAACTATTATATATAGCTTAGAGGCAAGAGCACTCCTTATAACTCTTTTACTTTTTATAGAGCTATATATTATAATATTGCTTTTTAGCATAAAATCTAATCTAATTCCCACTTCTTTAGTACTAAGGATAATTATATATCCTAGTTATAAGCTAAGGTCTTTATTATTTACAAAGGAACTGTCTATAAAGACATATAAAGCTATAGCAGCAAAATTAAGTAAAATATACCTTAATTTATAGTTACAATGCTATATTTACTACTAAATCCTTTTATTTAGATAATTTATATTAGATTTATTAGGATTTTAGACTTATATAGTAATAGAAAGGTTAAATACAGCCTCTAGTTAATAAACTAATAATATATACGCTCCTTACGCTCTTTATTTAATATATTACTGCTTTATAGTTAGCTTATTAGGTTTAATA
>SRPW01000192.1:0-32772 GCA_018360225.1 Claviceps pusilla | reverse complement strand
AGAAGAAGAAGAAGAAGAAGAAGAAGAAGAAGAAGAAGAAGAAGAAGAAGAAGAAGAAGAAGAAGAAGAAGAAGAAGAAGAAGAAGACGAAGAAGAAGAAGTAGAAGTAGAAGAAACATACCAAAGCACGTCTTGTTGCGTCCCGAAATCAGCACCCACCATTCGATAGGAACACTCGCGTCCGCAGCAACAGGCTCATACAGCGTCTCCTTCCAGTTCTCCAACGTCAACGTAGACAGCTTCATGGAACCCAGCTTCGCCTCCAGCGCCCCCACAGCATCGTACGTGCCCGGGTTGGGAATGTACGAGCCCACCTTGTCCATCAAGGTCTGGAACTGCGCCTTGTACTGGCCCAATGGGTCTTGCTGCGCAGAGGCCAGGAGCGGCGACAGCGCAGCGGCGAGGAGAGAATTCGAGAAGCGCATGCTGCGTGTGTGTGCGTGACGAGTATTGGAGGGTCGACGTTTTGAATCTGGTAGATGCAAAACGGAGAGCGCGGAGAGACTCCGTCGGCGTTGCTGCTTCGCAATCGCGGGTTACCCTGGTTGGTCAGCACTGAGCAGGGAGGCATCGAGCTGTAGTCAGCACAAAGTGGGGCTCGTTGCTCGACGCGCCAAGTCCTTATCGAACCGATAAGCAGAACGCGCTACCTGGATGGACGGTAGGACACCGCCCGCCGCATCGAGATATCTTGCCATAGTACGTAAGTCGTGAATAAACAAGCATTTGTCATTCCACTTCTTTTTTTTTTTTTTTTTTGCCAATTTCGCCGCGTCTCTCAATGGTGAGTGCGGTCGCCAAGGCGCCCTTCCACCCTCTGCAAGAAGCTAAAACGACGTTTTTTTTTCTCTTTCCAGGCCTCCAATCTTCCTCCAAATCGCAAGCGCGCCCAGCCGTCCACCGCGTCCTTTGGGCTCCCACAGCGCCCACGAAACCCAGCGCAGCCCACGGGGAGAAGCGGTACAAACGATCCTGGCGCAGCAAAGAAGCGGAAAAGCAGCAGCAATGGACAAGAAGGTCAGGCAGGACAGCGGAAACAGACCAGCATAAGAGAAAGTTGGGGCGCGTCGAGCAGACGAGAGACCAGAGGCGATGAGGAGGAGGAGCAGGACGACGACGACGAAGCAGACGAGGACTCCGACTCGGAACGGGCCAGGAAACGCGGACGAGCGTCAGGGACGGAAAGGACCCAGCGAAGCAGCCTAGGCGGACCGGGTGTCATTGGAAGAAGAGGCATACCGCAGCCGAACCAGCCCGGGTCCCGCGCAGCGCAAGACAAACGCCAAGGCCAAGGCCAACAACAACAAAACCCAGGTCAACGAGACCAAGAATCCAACAGAGAGCCATCCTCCGTGCCGCCCTCGCCCCCCAAACCATACGTTCATGTCGCGCCGTACAGGCGTCGCGTGCGTCAGTCCGTCATTGAATCCAAATGGTCCCCCCTCGCCAACGCCTCCCTCACCGCCGTCTCCACGACCCTCCAGCACGCCCAGCGGCCCATTCTCCAACGCATGTCCGACACGCAACTCCGCAGAGAATGCACATCGTCGGCCCTCCGCCTCATCACGCGCCGCATCACGCGCAGAATCGCCCGCGGGTTGCCCTTCCCGCCGGCGTCCATGCCCGCCAACGTGGGACGCGCGCCGCTGCAGAGCGACGGTGGCCGCGAGGTGGAGCTGAATTTCGAGAGCGTGCTGGACGGCAAGGTCAATCTGGAGAGGCAGCTCGAGCCGGCGCTGGATGGGCTGGAGGTGCTGCGGCGGGAGAAGGAGGCCATGGAGGAGGAGCTGGAGCTGGACTACGAGACGCTGAGGAACTTGGAGGCCGGGGCGAGGGCGCAGGCGAGGGAGCAGAGGAGCCTGCTTCGGAAAGCGCATGTTCTGGCGCCTGCGGCTGCGAACGCGGGCAGGGAGGCGACGTCACGAAGCGAGTTCGAGTTGACGAGGGATGAGGACGCCGCAAAGGGTGGTGCATTCACCGTACGTTTTTCTTTCTTTCTTTCTTTCTTCATTCATTCATCCATTTCATCCATTTTTTCATTCACCCCCCCTAACGACCTTTCTTCCGCAGGATATCCTCCACGACGACGACATCCAGCCCCTCGCCGTACAACTAGGCACCCACGTCGACAACATACGCGCCAACCTCGAGCAAACAGACCAACTGACGCCGCAACTGGCACGGAGCAGAGCCGCCCTGCGCGCCGTACTGCTGCGGCATTTGGATCTAAGACTGTATGAGCAGGTTGTTCTAGGGTAATGGTCCGTGTGGGTGTGTGTGTCTGTGTTTCTTCTTGTAACCCCTTTTTTCTGTATAAGAATGATTTTGTACTGCATATGCCTCTAGATGAATGGCCTGGTGTACGAGCGTGGGGTCTGGTCTGGGCGGTTCTTCTTGGATACTTGAGATTTGGCTGTTTTTCTTCTTTACCCCTTTTGTTTTTCCTCGTTGTTTCTTTGTTTCTTCCCGCTTTTATTATTCTTTCTATTCCCTTTTTCTTTTTCTTTCTTTCTCATCTTCTTTTGTTTTCTCCTTTTCTTTCTTGTTTGAATCCCTTGTAGGCAATGTATACGATGGCGTTGGGGCGTAATATCCAATTAGGACGGCATGAAATAAATAATGATGCCATTCTGGATGCATGAGGTTTCAACCATTTTTTAATGCTGGCCCTCCTTTCTCGGCCAGTGAGTACTTGAGTGAACATACGTGTGCAGTGGACGACATGGCACTGTGGTGGACGTTGTACGATCAACGGTCCGAGGAGGGCTGGGGTGGTCAGTCACCGGACGAGGCGTGGATTCTCAAAACATACTAGGTACGCTTCAGCATTCCATGTCCATGTACCAAAGTACACTTCACACACTGAAAAGTACACAGATGCATGCTGGACTCATGCCATGTTTTTTGCCATTTTACATGCACTTTAAGAAGCACGGCATGTCCCGATCCATTCAGCTACCTAGGACAGCAAATCTAGTCGTGAGACAAATCTAGCCACCTTTTTTTTTGTTGGTTGGAAACAGTTCCCGCAGGAAATCCAGAGCGCGGCGGTGTAAAAAAGGACAAGATTTTTTTTTGTTAAAACAAAATTTACAAAGTGCCGCTTGCGTCAATGGTGATCTTTTGCTGGGTCTTGCCGCTCTGGCTACCGAAGCTCTCAATCTTCTTGACAACGTCCATACCCTGTTCAACCTGGCCGAAGACGACGTGCTTGCCGTCGAGCCAAGAGGTCACAACGGTGGTGATGAAGAACTGGGATCCGTTGCTGCAGTGACAACCAAGTTAGCTCATACTCAAGTCTTGGTAACATTTTTTTTTTTTTTTTTTTTTTTTTGGTTTTCATTTCTTCTTCTTCCTTCTTCTTCCTGGTTTTCTCTTCTTTTGCCACGGCCTTGGAGTCAAAAACATACGTGTTGGGGCCGGCGTTGGCCATGGACAGCAGACCAGGCTTGGTGTGCTTGAGGTTGAAGTTCTCGTCGGCAAACTTCTCGCCGTAGATGGACTTGCCACCAGTGCCCTGGAAAGTGATGTGTTAGATTGTTTTGGTCATTTTTTATTGTTTCCAGAATCAATGCAGCTCGGGTTGTGCGCTCGCAATCAAGTCTCAGATGCAATGGCAGATTGACCCCAGTAGAAGCTGCTCGGGAGCCAAACAACATCCAAAGACAAGCCCCCCCGCAAAAAAAAAAAAAAAAAAAAAAAACAATAGCAAAACAAAACACTTACGTTACCGTTGGTAAAGTCACCACCCTGAAGCATGAACTGGGGGATGACACGGTGGAAAGAAGAGCCAGCGTAGCCGAAGCCCTTCTCGCCAGTGGCAAGAGCACGGAAGTTGGCGGCCGTCTTGGGAACTACATCATCGTAGAGCTTGAAAACGATACGACCAAGGGGAGCTGCATGAAGCTTACGCGTTAGCTACTTTTCCCCTATCCCTAGCTTTACCTGCGTTGCTGTTCCAGCCAAAGAAAAAACAAGGAGATTGCAGGCCGAATTGACTTGAGCGAGACGAGCGTTACGCAGAGAGAATTTGGAGAAAGTACATACAGCCGTTGGCAGAGACATCGAAGTAGACGTTGGCCATGATTGCTGGAATTAGGGGATTGGAATCGACACGAAAAAAAAAAGAGAGGTAAGAGGTTCAATGGAGAGAGTTGAGCGGATCAGGAAGGGTTTGCAGGAAGGGAACAAAGATTGGGCTACGTGGAAAGAAAGAGAATTCCTGCGCGGCAGAATGGAGGCGGGGGAGGGGGAGGGGAGAGGGGTGGGTGGTGACTAGCAGCACAAGTGAGGGGTCAAACTGTCAAACGTCATTCAGATCGAGGCGGGGTTATTTGGCAAAAAAAAAAACACACACACACACAGAAAGAGAGGGAGAAGACGAGAAGGCGAATCAAAAGCAAAAGATTATGGTTCGAAGCGGAGAGAAGCTGGAAGCTTCCACACCAATCAGAATGCTCAGTTTGTCCACCCAGTATTTCGACATGGCATGTTTTGTTGAGCTGCTCAGAACGATGGCAGTTTTTAAGGTTTTTCTTGAGTTTTTACTTCAAGTTTTTTTTTTTTTTTTCCTAGCAAGTTGGCGAGGTCTTTTTGTCTGCTTCAATGTTCATAACATGTAGCAAAATCCCTTCCTCTTTCACTTCTCCATCTCCCCTCCGCACTCGTTCCTTGTTCATACCGGCACGTCGTTTGGCACAATTGCGGTGCGGTTGTGTTGTTTGGAGCTTTGCGTCCTTGGCTCGTGTGGCTTCCCTGGGCCGGCTGGTGTGCCACGGCGGATGAGTACGATTGCGGGGCCAACGCACAACGCACAACGCACAACGCACCACGCACCACGATGCCCTTGAGGACGCATCCATCGAAATGCAAAATTTATTGACGTGCATATCTGTTTTGATGCGGCCTGATGCGAGCATAATACGGGCTGCGAGCGTCTCGGAAGAAATACCCAGCCATGCATCCCGGTGGCCCGGTGCAAGAACCTACAGTGCGTGGCAGGGCGCCGTGGACTATCCCGTCACATCGTCACAGTGTGAATCGAGCAGCGGCCTGCATGCTACATCAAGCAAGTACAAAGTTTATGCAGCTAGGTACTTGGTAGGTAGGTCCTAGACACCCATGTACTGCATGTAACCAGTATGTACATATGCATGTACTCACTCATCACCGTTGACCTCCCTGCCTCGACTACTTCACACTCCCTGCATCTGATTTGACCATTAGCTTACCACACAACCAGACAACCATACAGCCACGGGCAACTACTGCCCAATCAGCTGGCCAGACATTGACAACGCTTGCCCGGCCGCCCGATGCATGCGAAACGGCGCAAGACATGCTGTGGCGAAAGGTCTCAGACAGTACGAAACGCCGGACGCCGCCCAGCTCGTACCGACGCGGGCAGAGAGTATCCCAAGCACAACGTACGTTGGTCCGTAGGCAGTGAATTGGAACATACTGGCAACGCGGTTGGGTGCCAGCCCGTCGGTCCGATACACATCTACAGGAGGACAATAACACAGATGCACAAGAAGAAGGTGAAAAAGACTGGCATAGAAATGTTCATTTGATATCCAGGAAATAAGAAACGATACAATACATGTGTCCCTACTTCTTCTTGCTGCAGAGATATATACTGGTTTCTCTCGTTCTCCTCTTCCCTCTTTTGAAAGAAACCCTTTCCCAATCAATGTACAGCCGATAAAAAGGGCTTGTGCCCAGAGCCGTCACCACCATGAAATTCGCTTCCATGGCATTCAGTACTCTTCAAGAATGAAAAGAAAAAGGAAAAAAAAATATCGACAGCAATTCGCATGTTGATATATGCCGTGGGCCTCGTTGTCCTGCAACATCGCCAGTCAAAGGACTTTAACGGAGATGAGCGAAGCCAGTGGACTTAGCATGGCCACTGGTAGGATGAGTGCCGTTCTTGGTAGGGTAAGGAGCAGCGGTAGGAGTAGGATTGGGCGTGGAGGTAGGCTGGCTGGCAGGGAGTTCCGATGCGCCGCCGGCCGAGCAAGAAGCACCAACGGTGACATAGACAGTAGGGCCGGGAACAGTGACAGTCTCCCTGGCAGCGGTAACGGTAACCGTCGATACAGGGCAAGTACCTGTGCTGATAGCGGTAGGAATGCCAGCGGTGCTCGTCGTCTTCCTGTGGAGGACGACAGTACGAGTGACCTTTTTAGTCTCCCAGTCTGTTGTCGTACGGTCCGTGGTGGCCGGTCCAGTAGGAGCAGCGGTGTTGGGAACGGTGATGGTCTCTTGAAGAGTAGTACGAATAGTCCTAGTGGTCAGATGGGCGTCGGTACCGCTGCCCATGGTCATGGTGTAAATCTTGTCGGTGACGATGTCAGTGACCTGGGTGGTCATGACAGGCAATTTTCCATCATCTGAGCAGTCGGTGGTCGTCGGGTGGCTGCTGATCATGCCAGTCGCCGAAGAGAGCATGGTGCTCGCATCTGCGGTGCCATTGGCACGGAAGTGCAGATGTCGGCCAGGGGCGTAGGCTGAGGCGACGGCGGCCAGCATGCCAAGTGCGGTGAAAGTTGTCTTCATCTTGACTGTTATTGTGTTTCTTGTTGGAGTATGAGGTTTGAATAAACGCTTAATGGGATGTGATTCGACGTCAGAAACCACGTTTCACGCAACTCGGACTAAAACAACCTCGTTTATTCGTGATGGATGATGACGATAGTAGAAAGGGAGCGAAAGTCGATTTCGCGTCGATTGAGCAAGTGGAAACAAAGTTTTGTCGCTCAATAGAAAAGAATGAAAGTTGGAAAGCAGTCGGTAATCAATGAGACGTAGCACTGCTTGACGTCGGTAAATCGAAATAAGCTGTGATAGCAAAGGACGGCGATGAGAAACAAGCCAAGACAAAAATGAGTGTACGAATCGAGTCAAAAAAAAAAAAAAGTGACTTGAAGCGGGAAAGAAAGGAAGAAGGAGGAGAGGAAGGAGAAGGATAAGAAGAAGAAAGTCGGGAGAACGTGACTGCATAATAGGCACTGGGCAGATGATGGTCAGGAAGGGGAGGGACCCCCCTCCCCCTGGACCGGGCAGGTGCAGCAACACGAAAAAGCACACAATTTCTCATCCAGGCATATCGCCGTAGGTTTCGGCCGGTGTGTGGTGCTGGGTCATCTTAGCAGTCACACCCATGTCACCATGTCACCCATGACCCCCGGCATATCATCCTGGCACCGCGTTCCGGCATCCCAGCAACCTAAGCATTCGGCCAAAACGGGACAAACAAGACTCATCAGAGTCATGCATCAGGGACTCAAGGTCTCGAGCCAGGGTGCAAGAGCAAATTGAAGGCTCACTGCCACGCTCTTCATGAAATGCCAGCAGCTGGGGGGGGGGGGTCCGTTTCCAGATCCAAACAAGCATCCAGCCAGCCAACCACCGTTTATCCCAGCCCTGGCGCCCGCCGCTCAGCAACAAACTCAGAGAGTCGAGCTCTCACAAAATGTGGTTGAGGAACAATGAGATTCTCGTGGAATCTAAAGAAAAAAAAAGCCACGGACCACGCGGGGGAATCAGACTGGCTCACAGACATTGTTGACAATCTCAACCTGGACCAGTCGCGCTGCCATGTTTTGGTGGCGAGCTGGTGGCTGGCTGCTCCATGTTCATGTGCACCACCAACGTGGGTGGGTTGCTCTTTCCCCCCACGGATTTTTAGCTCAGGAGGCACGATCCACAGCACTAAATGCAGGTACGAGGGGGAGGCACAAGCTTGAGACGAGCTGTTGTCCAATCGTTTCTGTCTAGAAGTTCAGTCAGCTCCATACTTGTAAGACAGCCTCACTAATCAATTTCCCCGTTCCAACACCTTTTTGCAACGGAGCAACTTGCTGCAAGCGACGAGAAATTTCCATGAAACTGAGGAATTGTAGGCAGCGATGACGCTTGGTTACACCAAAAAGAGGAAGGAAAAAAATTTGACGGTCGGTTTGCTGTCTGCCACGATAGCGCACGGCAATATTCGAATTTTTGTGGTATGTGCATATGTACTCCATGGCCTTGTCTGTGCGGCTCCTCTTCAGCCACTCAATTTGCACAATCACGCCGTTACAAAATATGAATAGAACTGATAGAATGTGTGTTTAGAGACGTGTTCCCGTGAATGGCTGGTTTGATTGCCCAATCGCGAACTGTTACACTTTGCTCCGGACGACATTTATCAAGGTCAAGGACCACTGAGCGTGTCTGGTTCCCCTTTTCTGGACGGCTTGGCCTCCATGCGCAGACAATACATACATACTCTTTTCTGTCGGCGATTACGGGACGGCATTTCCTTGATAAGATTGATGATGAGTGGAGCTGCGAACGAGTCCAGATACAGCCGTCAAACCCCGTCCTGATCATTTCCCCCATTCAATAGGCGAAAAAGAGGCTCGGACTGAATAAGCAAACATTGGCTGAAAGACGGCACAGCTCTCTCCTCTTGGGCTCGCCTCGAACCAAACATTTGCGCGATACCGTCCGTCGTTGGACAATCGCTGCGTAGTTGTCCGCCAAGTGCGCGCCACGATGTCAACGCACGCCGCCTGCTGTCTGCCGCCCGCCGTCTGCCGCCTTCGACAATGAGGTCACTGGTGCCAGTTGATGGCATGCTAGGCTGATGCGCCTGGCATTAAATCCGGGTTAGAGTCGTGGTCTAGATGGGGAAGCCAGGATTCGGGGATGGCTCTCTTCGTCTGAGCGCTGGCATCACCGAGGGCTGGTGTAGGTGCGCTAAGACGACGTCGGTCTAGACATGGACATCTCGACGGATGCCGCCTTTCCAGATGACGACTCGGAGCGTCTCGCTAAGACTGCTATTACCCGCGAATGACCCACGAGCCTCCAAGGACCCGCCCAGCCGGTAACGCCATGATCTTCTCATGATCTTTTCTCTCTGTTCTGTCCGCCTTTTGTCGTCGTTATCCTCACCCAAGTACATCATTGATCCAACGCGCGGTGCAGCGCGCCAGACGCATGTAACAAAATTGTGAATATGCGCAAACTCTACAGATGGGCTTGAGCTGTCTGCCCACGTCATCTCGCGGAAACACCGAAACCGCCACCGACTTGGTCGCTTGTTTCGCACCAGACCAGACAACAGCAGGCGCATTGGCTAATTAACCGCCCCTCTGCAGTCTAGGCCTGACGTTATCTGCCCAACAACAACGATGAGATGAAGCCGCCGCAACTTCTCCACGTTTTTTTTTCTTCCTTTTTTTTCTTCCGGCATCGTGCCCTCCACCAACCTTCCCACCCTTTACAGCACACCCACTGACATGATACACCTACCGCTAGCAGGATCGATGATAGACATTATCAGTCACTCCGGAGCAAGTCCTTTTCTCCGCTGACAGCGACTCGTCAAGTCCTACAGTCAACAATCAACGTTTCAGGACCTTGAACCAGCCACGCATCGCACTACGCAAAAGTGAACCAATTTTTTTGTCGTCATTTATCGACTTTGATGGGCTTCGCTGTTGATGACTGGCCAGTCACGACTCGACACACAAGTCTAGCTACCGCGGTATGACCAAGCCAATAATATCGGCCATTGTGTTCATTTCATTGCCCCCTCTACGTGTGCTCTGCGCCGCCTACATGCAGTCAGCGAACCTGACTTGTAGCTTTTTTTTCTCTTTAGAAAAAGAAAAGACAAAGACAAAGAAGAAGAAAAAGAAGAAGAAAAAAAATGGAAAATGGAAAACAAAAAAGAAACGAGCAGAGAATGTATGGCGATGGTCTCGACTAATCGGGATTCTGTCGCAACTGGTTTTCGGCCCCCATGTGAGAATATGCACGCAAAGACCAGGGACGGCCAATACATGCATAGTACATGACGTCCGAATTGCATGAGGCATTCAACATTGTTTATCTCTGGTTCCTTTGTTTCCGTATTTCATCTCTTTTTCCTTTTTAGTTCTTTGGAATTATTTAACCTCAAACGATACTTAATGCAACGGCAAAAGGCATACTGCTAAATGACTATACATAATTTTGTTCTTCCTCACCGCGAAACACAAATAAATGATTGTACAATGTGCACGCACCTTGCGTTGCCCCCTGTCCACATACCCCTGTTGCGTCTGTAATAGATCTCCATCATTTCGCTTGGAGCGATTGCATGAATATATCAGATTACCAGCCCGTCGAATGAAACATGGGACGATGGCAAACAATTGGATCGAACCATCAAATTGAAGGAAAAAAAAAGTGAGTTACGAACAGAATGAATTCAATCTTCATAGGGTATCGCATCTTCAAGCAACTCTGTTTCAGACCAATCGGACCAAAAAAACACCCCTCCCATGAAACAAAGCAAGAAGAATAGCTCAACGAGCGGGGGATAACTCATTCTACCTCTTCGATCCTGTGCCTCATTTGGGTACCAAGGCCGATGCTTTCTTCCGGGTTCACATTCAGCCCTGCCAAGTGGCGTAGGCCCATCCCTCCAATTATCGTCTCAGGTTGTTGTCGGTGCTGCTGGGACACCAGGCTCCCAATATGCAAGTTCTGCAAGCTCTCCACGACATCTCGGGCGTGCTGCTGCACGAGGCCATCATTGTCCGTCGCAGCAACGTACTCGAGCGTTCGCTGTATGTCTTGGCGGCTCGACAATGTCAGACCGAAGCCGAGCGACCGAGCAGATTGCCTGGCCCGGTGCAGGGCACGCACGAAACCCAAAATGACCAAGATGGCTGCGCGTCGAAGAATCCCGTACTCCATGTCCCGTTCTACGGTGAGGACATTGACGCAGAGGTCAATGGCGTTGGATACGAGCGTCGGGCCAACTCCCGCAATGTTCACTTCGAGCGCCGCTCCAAAAATGGACAGTGCAGATGTGCGCATGCGAATGTCTTCACTGCCGCGTTTGCTTTCCCATCCCTGAAGGATTTGCTCTAGTATTTTGTTGTTCGCTTTGTCCGCTTCCGTCATCGTATTCCCATCCCCATCCTCGTCCTCGTCCCTGTCTTCGTCGGGGCTATCAGCCCCGTCGTTCCCCCCCTGAGCTGCCTTGTCCCTTTTCAGTTTCGCCAATCTCTCCTCACGGACTTGTCGGGCCTGCGTTTTTGGCCGGTGACCGCGCCTGCCCGCGATGGATAGGATCGTTTCCCCCGTTTGCAGGGCTATATCGCCAGAAAACGTCTCGCCGAGACGCTCGATGACTTGTAGGAGTGCTTCTCCAAATCGCAGCCGAACGTCCGTGGTGGAATGTTCTTGCGCGTCTAGGTAATTCTCGACAAGCTCCTGGACTGTCGATTTGGGATGCTTGTTCGCCAGCTGAGTGAAGATCTTGACGACCCGCAAGTTGATGTAGTCCTCATTTTCTCGGAGTAGGTTGGACATGAGGACCGTGACGGCCGTGATATCCAGAATGGGACTTTCTGCCACAATCAAGGTGGATAGCATGGTAAGCCCTTCCGACACGACGGGCGGAGGATTGTCTCTGTCGCCTGTGATGTAGTTCATCGCGAGATTATAGGTCTTCCTGTCCTCGATCTGGCGACTTGACGGACCAGAAGCAGAAGATTGTTTGCCATTGGAAGGGTGATCAATTTGGTCTCGGAATTCCAGCAGCATGGCCAGGTTTCTGGCTGTGGCTGACACATCGCTGTTTTCAGCACGGCCTATTTTCTGAAGTGACGCTTCGACTGCCTTCATGCCCCGAGCTTGAACATCTGATCGTTTGAAGCTCGTGGATGTGACTACCAGATTCAGCAGACTGAGAACGACAGACATGACATCATCTCCAAGCGCGATTTGCTCATTTCCTTGCAGCACCTGGCATATGATTCCCATGAGCTGATCGAAGTGACTGACTAGCTTATCTGGTGCCGTCTCCATCAAGTTTTGCAGGATTGATAGCTCGACAAGCTGCTGGAGCGGAGAGTCCTCCTGTTTGCTCTCGACGAGCGTCGTTTTAATGATGATCTGATCTTCTTCTTGTTGTTGTTGTTCTTTCATAGACTGGATCCAATTGTTTAACAGAGAAAGGAACAGCGCCGATACCTCCTCGTTTGAGCAAGAGCCTATGATGAGCTTTACCAGCTTCTCAGCTTTGTGATCGACCTGCACCAAATCCACCTCCATGGCTGGGTCGAATACTGTCTCGACGATGATTCTTGAGTCGCCGTAGGCACGAAATCGCCAAGTACGCTCAGATCCATGTGGAGGACCCTCGCACAGAATATCCTGTATGAGAGGAGCTATGGTGTCTGTTTTACCAAACAGCGTGAAGTAGGTGTGTAAGAGGGTTTCCGCTGGGGTACAATACTTCTGGGCGATGGGTTCTGGGGGGTTGGGCAGCCACGATGCAAGAGCCCATAGTTGTAGTATGACAGGCTTCAAAACTCGCCGACACAGACCCGGGGACGGATTCGACAGTATGAGGACCTTGAGCCGTCGCAAAGCCGTGGCGAGCTGGACGTCGGAGACTATAACCTTGTTCTGACCAAGGTTGACAATCTCGTCACTTTGCTCAGAGGGCTCACAGTCGGGTCCCAGAACTCGATTCCGCACGCTTTGTAGCGAATGGTTGATTGGTTCAAGTAACGGCCGGACAAATGCATTCCACCCTGCTGCTCCTATGTCGAGGTTCTCATCTCAGTTCATGTTTATGGTCAGATGACGCGCGATGGACCAACGTCCCTTCCTTACCTGGGGCGCCCATCTGTTTCTTTCCCAGTATTCCAAAGCCAACTATCTGCGCTGCTGTTTTGGCGAGATCCTCGCCCGCGTCGCCATCAAAGAGGGAGAAAATCTGGGGCGATATGCCGCCATACCATTCCTCGGGGCTTATTGTTGCTGGTACGGTGGACAACAGTCTAGTCGCCACGGCGACAGCCTCGTGAGTGATATTTGCGCCAGACTTTTGCGGCTGTTGGCTATGTGCTGTGGCATCTTGGTTACTTGGATGGACCGAAAACACAAATTCCATGGTTCCGCGAACGCCATCAGGTCTCAGCGGCAAGCGAGTAAGAGCTTGCAATAACGGGTCCCTCAGCCATGGAGGCAGGATATTCGGCTTTATTAACGAGTTTAGTGCTGGGAGAAGAGTCCATGTGCTGGTTCTATGAGTCGCTGTCAGAGCCTTTTATATCAAACGCATTCCCAAGCCCCCGATGCCCGTTCCGTACCTTGCGATGAGGTCTTGATATGCTTGAAGCGCCGGTTCTCGGACTTGGGGCGTGGCTGACGGGTCAAATGCTGCCTTGCCCGCGGTCACAATCTCTTCAATTATCTTCGAGGAAAAGGTTTCTTGATGAGCCGAGTGCGCCATTTAATTTCCCTGATTAAACGATCAATGTCGAAGACCGCAGCCATCGATGGTGCCCCCCTCCCCCAGGCTGGTAAGTGCGTTCAAGTCGACGTTGAGGAGCCAGACACAGTGCCAACTGAGATTTATCAAAGCGACGAAAACACTGTACCACTCACTCGTCTTGACGTGACAACTAGACTGGATTAGACTGGACTCTGGAGCTTTGACCAACCGTGTCACCTGTTCTCGCGTCGCGGCGGCCCCACAAGAGCTCCGACCGATTTATTTATCCATGAACGTTCCACCGACTCGACGTGTCTGAAGCACAACCAGCCTTCGTTGTTTTTGTTACCTTTGCATCTCCTTCAGACTCCTTAGAGCCGGAGACCCTTCTCTGGCATCCCATTTATTTTCATACGAAACGCCTTCCATCATGAGACACAGCACTTCTTCGGACTCAATACTTTGAGCTCCAACGGATTTCGCGTCGCCCGCCTCTCAGTTTCCCGAGACTCATTTTCCGCGAGGAATGTCTATCGCAGACCCCCCTCCCAGGCTCGTTGATCCATGACTTGCTGCGCCCGAATCTGTATCAGAACCTCGTTGTTTGCAGCATGTGGACATGTCGTGTATTGCGTCGTCGGTAACTAGACGACACGACCTAGCGGGGGGAATGAGCCTCGGAACTTAACCCTAAGCTAACAACTGGTTCAAGTGTTGGGTCGAGTTGCTTTGCTCATCTTCTACACCTAGGACTAACCCGGTGCTTGTCTCTCGCTGAAGAAGTGAGCGGGCACTGTATCGCGCGTTTTTCAACTGGTCGACTGATGGGACAAAGATATCCAGTCACCGCTTGGTGCGTGAGAGAAAGATGCCATGGCTTCAAGTGATGATCACTTGGATGAGAAGCTTCAATTCGAAGCGCCGTCTGCCTGACTACTGGAACGACAACTTTGGCAAACAAGAAAGCGGCAGCCCTCAAAGACGTCTGTCAATGCCTTGGAAACATGGTCTGGCTTATCGGAGCACCTCTCTCGTACCTCACCGTCGTGGGGGCAAATATGTGGATTCGCTATTGCGAGTAGAGCCAAGAATAGGTCACACACAATCAGTTGCTGCGTTTCAACCACCTCCTTCTCAGAGACCTTCCTCGTCGGAACCACTGCTCTTCACTGCACGTGTAGCGGGGAGCTCATGAGCCCAAACAGAAATGCTCTTTTCAACTGATAAGACAACAAAACCAAAATCCTGCCGATTCTTCTGTGCTCTCGGATCTTACGATGCGGTCCACGGAGGCACCTTGCTTCCTTGTGTCAGATCATTCCAAAATCGACTTGCACTTTGGGGCCGTAGCTGGGGTAACTCCTGGTCTACGCAATGCGTGCATTGAGCCCGGCCAGGCCCATTAACTCCTACTTGTGATGTCTAATCGCAACGACGGAAGGCGCCAGTCAACATGTTATTTGACCTCTTGGTCCCTTAACACATACCTCGCCATTCCTTCCGAAAGGAGGGAGTGTCGAGATGATAGCGCGGCTTTTAAGGATGTATTTTGTCCGCGCGTCAATGCCCTCCTTTCTCTTTGTCTCGATAGGCGAAAAAGTGGAGAGGAAACAAAAACAAGTCCAAGTGGGTAGCGAACTACATACAGAAGAAGTTGCCAATCTCATGAGCGTTTCCGGCCCGTCGATTCTACCTGCAACTATCGGGGGAGAAGAAAAAAGAAGAAAGTCAAAAGTCCAGATGACAGAGTCGAGGAAGGCACGGGGAAGTCTCGTACGGCGCACAATCGTAACCGAAGTTCTGAGACTAGGGCCTTTTCGACGTCTTTGCATGCAAATATTGTTGGTTTTGGAATTCGTTTTGGGACCCATCTCGTGTTGGAGTCAGAGTTTCGTACTCGTCCGAGGCCATTCTCGATCACATGATGCGTCAAAGTGCGAAGAGGAGGTTTCCTTTTTGAAAGAATCTTCTCACTATTGGCTTGAGAGGGCAGGCCCATCTATGACAAGGTAGCCCTGGTTGTCCTCGTGCCCGCAATGGTAGGAGGACAACCCCCCATCTTTCTGGGGATAAGTCTCTCCCCTCTTCCCACCCTCGAACAGAAGCAAATGGGAGTTAACAGGTTTGTTGCAGGTATCGACTGATGTGCATTGATTTGCGAGTCCGACGTGTGCGGCAATGAAAGGACTATCTGTGCTGCCGCAGCATTCACCCATTAATATAGGAAACTTGTAGCTACCTGCATGTATGTAGGTAGGTATTTACCATATGATTTTGGATCAGGCTAGTCCCATGATAAGATTGAGGCGTGTTCGATCCACAGGTCAGCGCACCCCGCTCGTGGCATCAGCCACCAATGTTGATAGCTCGCGGATGTCTCATGGAAACATCGACCGAAGTGGACTATGCATGACTGGAATTCGGTCAATTCACAAGCAATTGCCCATGTTAGCGCCTGCTCGCTATAAAAAAAAAGTACCATCCCCGATCTAACTTTGGGCCAACAGAAAACCTGATTTGCGACCTGCCAATGTAGCTATGTTTGTTTTGACCTAAACATGTCTTGTCCATTCCAGTTTCAGCCTCCTGCAGCGTGATGTCACCACGCTGCAGGAACAAAGCAAGGCTGATTCGGTTTCGACTCTGCACCATGCCAACGTAGTTGCACACAAGTACCTAGTATGTACCTACATTTGTGTATTCATTAAGTACCTAGGGACCTCCATACACAAGTACATACATCCATACATATCCCCTTGATGCCGAGAAGGCTACACCGATGTATCGACCCGCTTTTCGTTGGTGGCTCATTGGCGCAAAATTCAGTGACCTAAAGTAACCTCCCAAAACATTTCAACGCAAATCGTTATATAACGGATTTTGGATATAACTAACGATAAAATGAATTGGCCTTATAAGCACTAATAACACCTAGAATTCGATCATTGCGATGCATTACAAGCCTTAACGCAGCTAATAATTAAGGCTTTTAACCGTAAATTTATTATAAATAACACTAATAGCCGCCATAAGCAGCCAGCAGATAATACCTACTAGCCTATTTTTCCCCCTACTAAGCAGTGTAGGAAGGAATTCCTTCCTTTAACTATTAAGCCTAGAAATACTGTTATTTCATACCTTCTAAACTTACTACTTAAGCTTTTCTAACAATTTATACCTCTTTCGCTTATAAATTCCTAAATTTAGTATACTAATCTCTCTATAAATGCCAAAGCGCCGCTATATCTACAATTATTATATTAGCAGAAATACTAGCCTTAGAGAGCTATAATAGCTAATAAAGTATATCTATAGCTTGTAATAATGATTTATATAGGAATTTACCCTAAAAAAAGCTATAGAGCCTATTAGAAGACTTCTAAATTAGGTTAGCAGCGTTTAATTCACCTAATCCTTAAATTTATAACCCATAACCGCTTTAAGTAAATTCTTCACTGCCTTTAAATTTGCCCTCTAACGCCATAAAAAATATTACTATTTAAACGTTACAATAAGTGGTCTAACTATATACAATAAGTATCTCTTTAGCTATAGCTTCTAAGCCTTTATATAGCTATAAATAAGTGTATAGTTTACTTCCTTAGGAGGTCTTATTAGATAATAACAATCCCATTAAAGCTAACGCTAATAGGCTTTAAATTCTAGGCTGTTAGCGAGTGTAGATACTTTTTAGGGTAGTTAGCTTACAATCTAAAGGCTAAGAAACCCGTTTAAGGCAAAAGAAAATGCATAAATCTTAATAATAATAAGATTTAGCTAAATCCAACGTAAAGTGTTATCCTAACCCTAATAAATTAGCTACTAAGGCAGATATACTATATATTCCTTAATAACCTCTTCTTATTACCGCTGCTGTTACGGTCTGCACATAACGGCGGAACCCACCACGTATAGGAGGGTTCCGCTCCCCCTTTCTCCTTGTAAGGAACAACTTCAACCATACATACACTTAACTACCTACCTGTGACTTAAGTGTTCCCTCTCTTTATAACTTCATAATGTACCACACCTATTATATAAGTACCCCTAACTTATATATAATATCTAGCATATAATAAGTGGTAGCAATTGCTGTTTCTTTTATACGCCTATTTACTATATAAGAGCTAATAATAAAAACTATAAACCTTATATTAATAATAGGAGAAAACTAGCAAAGCCTACCTATTAGCCTAAATTCTCTAATTACTAGCTTTATTATAGAAAACTAACTATAGTAAATCCACTATTTTTAGGCTTTTTACTAAGACTTCCCTAACCTTAAGAATAGAAAGAGACTGCTTCTATTATAAGAAAACATTAAGAACCTTTAAACTCTTACTAAATATTAACACATTAATAGTAACCTCTAGATCTACCTAAAGCCCCTAGCTATTAAAAAACCTATTTATTAGAACCCTATAGATTTTACTATAGTTAATACTAAGTAAAAAACAGTAAAAGGTATTATCTATAGAGTTAGACTAGAATACCTCTTTAAATAAGTAAATCTAGCACTAAAGAATAACACTACTATACTAAAGAATAGCCTAAAACACAGGGAAAACACTAATATTATAGGTATATTTAGCATTCTAAAGGACAAATTAATAGGAGACTTAGTAAGTATAGGAATTAGGGGACCTCTAAAGACTCTAAATATTTTATTTTATACTAAAAAAAATAATACCTCCTTATAGAAAGGAGACTATATTAGCGCTAGCTCCTACTAGGAAACTATCCTAGAAATAAGAATCCACTCTTACACAACTTTTAGCGCACTAAATCCTCTTTTAGAAGCACTATTAAATCCTATAGGAATTAACTAAAATAAAATAATCTCCTACTCCCTTAATAGTTAGGCAGAATATATACCCTCTCTATAGGTAATAAAAACTTAAAGGTAATAGCATAAGCCTAATATATACAATAAATTTTAGCAATTTCTTACTAATATACATAACTAGTAAGAGGCTACCCTTAATAAAATCTACTATAGTAGTATAAAGGAAATTAGTAAAGCAGTAACTTACTTAACCACTACCCTAGAAGCCTTTAGACTAGCTAAATCTTACTAGCAAACTATAGAACTAGCCTAATACCCTCTATTTACTATAGAGTAAGCTCTAACCTTAAACATATAGCGTCTTATAGCATCCTTTAGAATAATAGGCGTATAAGCATAACTAGCTTACATAACAACCCTTAATACTCACTACGCTAAAACCTTTTAGCTTAGGGGATACCTAATAAATAAAGAATTTTATAAGGCTTTATATAACCCCCTACTCTATAATAAGCTATACCTAAAGAACGCTATATACGCTTAAGAACCATTATTCGTACCTATAAAATAGTAACCTAAAGATAAGGACCCTTATAAGGATCCTACAGTCTAAGCCCCTCTAATAATAAACTATTTAATAGAACCCTTATAAAAGCTTAGTAATATTAGGTATCTTAACCCTAAGATAAATCTAAATAATATTAATAGTAAAGCTATTAAGTATAAGGGTAAATCCACTATTTTTATAGATATAGATCTCTAAATCTAGGCAGTTAGGGACCACTATAGTTATACTAGTCCTAACTGCTAGAAATAAATTAAATACTAAGTATAGTACCTCTTCTATAGCGCTGCCTATATATAGTACTATTAACATCTTAATAACATAGAAAGGGCTATGATTTTCTATAACCTTAAGTTAGTATTTACTATAGTTAAGAAGGAATTTAGCATTAAGATTTAGAATGCTATAGTATAGCTTAATTAAGCTAAATTCACTAAGGATAATATATTATCTAAGATATTACTATATAAGTTTATAGCTAAGATTTTCTTTTATACTAAAGCTAATAGGGAATCCACTAATCTTTAGCTTCTTACACACCTTTACTATAAGCTTTATATAGAACTTCACTAAATCTATCCCTAATTAATAGAATTAGACTGCTACAATATATATATTAATTTAGTAAAAGGTAAAAAATAGAACCTAAGAGACTTTATCTTAAGTAATAAAACCTACTATAAAGCTAAAAAGAATAAAATCTAGTCTTTTACTTACCTCCTTATAGAGGACTTAGACTCTATAGCTAAGGATCCCCCTTACTATAGCGTTAATGCTTACTAGAATAGACCCCCCTAGCGCAATAGCTACTATAGAAGCAGCTATAGTCTACCTTAATGCTAATAGGGTAGTCACTACTAATACTTATAAAGCTATAAAAGGTATTGCAGATCTAGCAATAAATATAAACATAGGAACTACTAACTATAAGGCTAATTATACCCTTTTTAACCTAACTATAGTTATTCCTATAAAGGTTATAAAGAGGCCCTATAGTAATCCCCTAAGGATTCTAATAAAGGCACACTAGCAGCCACCTCCTACACTAAGGAGTTAGACGCCTCTAAGCAATATAAGGAAGCTAAAACCCATTACTACAACTCCTTTAGGCGCCCTTAATATAACTATAAAAGCTATAGACCCTAATTCTATAAGAAGTAGGCGCCTAAGGATAGTAATAACATAAACTATATAGTTATAGTAGATAACTTAGACATAAAAGCTAAAGAGTCCTACCTAGCGTTATTAAAATACTATATAGTTAAGGAGGGAGTTATTAAAAGCAACTTTAATAAGGATAAATCTAACTTTATGGACACTTTCCACGCTAGCAAACCTATATCTTCCCTTATTATACACTATAAAAAAATCATGGTATCTAGAGGACTTACTAATAGTTAGGTTATTAAAGCTATAATATAGCTACATTAGTTAAAAATCACTAGAAAAAGGAAGGCAACTACCTATTTTAAGGTAAACCTTTGCTTTAATAACTAAGGGCAGGACTATAAGATCTGCCTTAATATAGAAACTTTATTAATACTAGTTAATAAGGAGTGGCTTTAATAGAATAGTTATAACGTTTAATAGGGAACCTAGAAGCCTAAACCTATAAACAGTGTAAATTCCTCCTTTTATATTATAGAAACCACTACCTTTAACTTCTATATTAAAGATAAAGCTAAAGAAAAGTTAGTGTCTAGTCACTTTACTATAACTACTAACGTAATAAAGAAGCTTACACTAAAATTATTAATTAGCATAGATTTTATACATAATTATAGCATTAAAATCAACTTTATTAACCCTAGGGTTGTTTTCTAATCCATATATAACATAACTATACCTAGCTGCATTTTCCGCCCTACTAACATAGTCCTAACTAGGAGGGTTGTTGTAACGCACTACGTCACTATGCTACCACATAGCTTGGAACTAGTGCTAGTTTTCTAGAAGGACTATGCAGTATATAAGGCCACTAGTGTCTATTATTTTATCTTAAAGAACCGCTAGATTTTTAATAGTATTGTAGATTATAAGCAGGCAAAATGCTTACTAATCTATAACTTTATAAACCTCCTAATTCACATTAAGCCTAACTAAAGGCTAGGGAACCTTTAAGGCCTAAATATAGTAAACTCCCACTTTACTATAGATAATATTAAGACCTTCTCTACCTTCTATAGTTACAATATTAATATCCTATAGGGCTATAAAAAGCTAGTAGCGCTAAAGGATATCTTTCCTCCTAAGGCAGAGGGAGATAATAAGGGCACTACTAATAACCTTAACCTTAGGGTAGTTAATAGCAGCGTCCCTTTATATAGCATTATATACCTAGATAACATCTTATTTATTATAAACAAATTTAGCATTAAAATTACAAATCTTAACCCAATAGCTACAGAAAAACTCGTCAAACTCACAAATAAATATAACGTTTACTATAACTAAGGGGTAGTGCTAATGCCTAAGGAGGAGTAAATGCGTATTAATTTTATTAATAGCTAGTAAAATTAACTAAAACCCTTATAAGTATATTACCTAAGTAGGAAGGATTTTAAGAAATTCTATAAAATCTTTAATAAAAAGCATAAAGCTAGTAAGGTATCCTACCTTAGGGTAGGAGAAAAGGCACCATACCCTTACCCTAGCTTTCTTATCTAGTGTAACACTAGAAAAGAATATAAAAAGAGGGCAGTAATTAATATAAAGCCTATAAACAGTATTACTATCCTAGACATATACCCTTTACCTAACTAAGGGGATATTATAAAGAATACACATAGAAAGTATTAGATATCCCTCCTTAATACCTCTAGTTTCTTTAACTAACTCCTAGTGTAGCATAAGCACTATAATAAAATAGCAATTATCTTTAAAAAAGGAATTAAAGTATTCTATATTATAATATAAGAATATAAAAATTCCCTAGCATATACTTAGCGCTTTATAAATAAGCAATTCTATAAACACCGCGCCTTTATGTAAGTATATATTAATAATATTGCGATTTTCTTTAATACCCTTAAAGAGCACCTAGCCTACCTTAAGATTATGTTTAAAATCCTTAAGAAGTGCTACCTATATATTATAGCTAAAAAGTTATTTATTAGCTATCTATTAATTTAACTCTTAGGTTTTATTATAAATATAGAGGGCATTACTAATACTAGTAACTGCATTAAGGCATTTAAGAACCTCTAAATGCCTACTACGCTCTTAAGCCTTGAAACCTTTATAGGGATAGCTAGATTTCTTTATATAAAGGTCCTCTAGTTTAACCTATATATTAAACCCCTATAGAATAAGAAAACTAAAATACTTTAGAATCTTTATAAAAAAAATAAGCTCCCTATTAGGTTATTTAAGCAGGTATAAAAACATATAGCCTAGTAGGTAAGTTTTACACCCTCTAAGCAGAAAATCACATCCTTTAAGGCAATTTAGAAACTCCTATACACTAAAATTCTACTTTAATATTACAACCCTAAGAGGCCTCTTTTCTTTAAGGTTAATATATATAAAGAGGGTTTTAGCCTATATACTTTCTAATTAGTAGTTAACTAGGATAGCACTAGCATTCCTAAAAAAGATATTAGTAGTAATAAACTCTACCCTATCTTATTCCTCTCCTAGCTAACCTTAGCTATTAAGAAGAGGTATAGCTTAATAGAAGTAGAGGTTACTGCTATTATATAGGGGATAAGGAAGCTAAGGAAAATAGCCTAATCTAACTTATTACCTATAAATATTATTACTAATCACTTACTAGCAAAGGGAATTATTTAGCACACCTTACTTACAATAATAAATCTTAATAAGGCTAACCTTAAGCTTACTAAGGTTGCAAATTATCTCTTATAGTTTAAAATCCGCATTATCCACATTCCTAGCACTTTAAATATAGTTCCTAACGCACTCTCTCGCTTGCCTATTAACGTTAGCTATAGGGAAGTAGCTAACTATAGTAAATTTAATAAACTTAATGCTTATATATACTTTAGAGAGGAATCTATAGCATCCGCTATTATAGATAATAACCTAAAGGATTCTATTATAGCAGGGTATTAGCATAATATAAAGTATAGCTAAATTATTAAAAGTATTACTATATATAGAGAGAGGCAATACTAAGCTAATTAAAACTAACTATAAATTCCCCTATATAGCTAGGACCTTTAAGACAATAGACTTCTTTACTACTATAATTTAGAAGAATTACGCTAACTTTATATCCCTTAAAACTATATAAAAGCTCTCCTTTAGCTTACTTATAATAATACTCACTACTTTAGCATAGGGAGAATAGCTAAGGAGCTCTCCGCCGTCTACTTTCTATAGATAAGCAGCTAAATACGCACCTATATAGCATACTATAACATCTATAGAGAAAACGCAGTTCTCTAATCTTAAGCCCTAGGAGAAATAAGACCCCTTTAAACAAAGCTAGTGCCTTTTTATAGCATTTTATTAAATTTTATTACTAATATACTAAAAGTTAGCTCTATAAATATAATATAGGCAGTAGAAGGATTCACTACTTATAATTTGCTTTGCCTAGTAAACTATCTCTTTAGTAAGAAAATAATTCTTATCCCTAAATATAAGAAGTATTTAGTAGAAATCTAAGCTAAACTCCTACTTAAGGGACTCTACCTTACTAACTAAAGGCTACTATAAAAAATTATTAGTAATTAAAACTCTAAGTTTATCTCTAACCTCTAGACTACGCTTTTCTATAAACTAGGAGTAAAATTCCTTATAGCTATAGCGTATTACCTATAAACTAATAGTATAATAGAGCGTAAAAACTAAACTATAATTATTATAGTATAGTATTATACTATAACTAATCTAGATATCCCCTAGCCTTTAATACTTTTAGCACTTTAACACTACCTTAATAATATAGCTATAGCTTTAATTAACTAATTACCTAATAAACTTATACTTAGTTATAAGCTACTTATAGTAGTAGACCTCCTTAAGGATCTAAATAAATCCATTATAGATCCTAATAATACTAACCTCTTAATACTTTAGAAGTTATACTAAAGGGAGGCTAAGTATACTATTATAGTAGTAGCTATACTTATAAAAATCTAATATAACTCTAGGCATAACCTAGTGAATATTAATATTAGAGATATAGTATACCTTAAGCTACACTTAGAATATAAGCTTCTAGGTAGGCTTAAGAAGAAATAATCTCCCTAGCGTGTTAGACTATATAAGGTTTTAAAATAAATCTCTCCTCTCTCCTTTTACCTTAACTTTCTACTAACTTTAAAGGTCTATTTAATGGTTTCTATAGCTTATATTTAGAAACTATAGTAGGGTAAAGACCTTTTTAAAAAAATTAAGCTAGCGCTACTACTAGTAGACTTAACTAAATTAAGAGAGGCGAACTACTAGGAAATTAAAAGAATCTAAAATTATTATATATAATTCTTTTAAAAGAAGGGCAAGAAGCTTTATATTAACTTTTTAGTTTACTAAAAGGGATACTCTACTAAGGATAATTAGTGGATTTCTAAGGAAGAAATATGCATTAACGCTGCTAAAATAGTTAATAAATACCTTATAAGGAACATTATTAATTAGGATAAGGAATACTATAAGAAAGGCCTTATAGCGCCTCCTAATTAATAAATCCTAATAATACTAGCTCTATATTTAATTTTATAAATACATATAAGGAATTCCCTACTAGTGGAAAATATTAATTATTTTCTAACTCCCTACACACTATAAGAGCTTACCTTAAGCTTACTTTTATAAAGCCCTATTAGGGTATATAAAATCCTTCCTTTTCTACACTCTTTCTCTTTCTTTTTTTACCTTTTTTTCTTTACTTTTCTATCCCTCTTTTCTTTAAAAATTTATATACTACTGCCTTCTTTCTAATAGTAATTATCTACACTTAATTTATATTTTTCCTTAACCTATATAGACACACTACCTAAACCCTTAACCTCCCTAAGGTTTTTTATAGTATATTAAATCTACTAACTTAAGGCTCTTAATACTAGCTTTACTAATTACTACACTAATACCTAGTAGAAGTTAAGTTAGGAGAAGGCTTAGTAGGATATATATAGTAAACTCCTATGTTTCTCCCTATACTTATATATTAAAGCCCTTATTAAACCCCCTCCTTACTACTAACTTCCTATAATCCTCCTTAAATAGTTAGCTTTAGACCTTAAGAATAGTATAGATTCCTATAACATTAACCTAGCTAACCTACTAGGCCTTATATTTAATTCCTATCTCTAAGAGACTAATATCCTAACTAGCTAGCTAGGGAGCACTTTAGCTACCTAGGGTAGCGAATCTTATAGTAGAGATAGCAATAATTTAGGCATACTCTACACTATGCCTTAGCCTACTATAGCTAACTATACTATAGATAAGAATGTCCCTAATAAGGATAACGCAAACCTTAACTAGAAGCTAAACAACGCTAATAACATTAAGGAGGAGACCCTAGCAGGCCTATCCTTAGCAAACCTAACTAGTAAGCTAGCAACTACTACTAAGGAAGCTATAAAGCGTATCGCTAATACCTTAATGCACTAGCACCTCCGCTAATTTATAAGAGCTAATAGCAATATATACATACCTTATAATGCGTTAGATAATATTAACTTTATTGCTATAGTTAATGTAGGAAAGGACTATGTAAAGTAATAATATACTAATAAGCAGGGACCTAAAAAGAAGAATTAGACCCTTAAGGATGCCCTTTATATTTATAGTATAGAATTTACTAGGGTAGGAGCTAGAATTAGCTATAATAGATTTAGTATTAAAAAAGATAATTCCCTTTATAAGCTATACTTAAAGGTAGTAGCCTATTATATTAATATTTTTAAGGGACTTAAGGTCTAAAGCTATAAAGCTATAGTAGCTACTATAAAAGGCAACAAAGCTTAAGCTAAAGGTAAATTAAAACTCTCTATAATTTACGCTGCCTAAAACTCCCTTTAAATAGTAGTTTTTATTTAGGAAGATAAAGGTAACTGTAAAAACTATTACTAAACTTCCTAGCTCCTAGCGAAGTCTATTATTATTACTAAACATATTAGCAATGCTTTTAGCCACTTAAATAGAACCCTTAGCGGCCTTCTTATAACAGTTAGTAAGTTCTATCTTATAAAGATCCTTAAACTAAGCGCCTAAGTAGCTATTACTACATCTAAGCGGTTATTAGGCGTACCTAACAAGGTCCTTATATGCATTGTAGCATTAGAGATAGCTATAGAAGCCCTCTAGTCTACTATAATAGACTATAGTAAGATATTTAAAAAACACTACAATAGCATTAAAGGCCTTATAGATATCTATAATATTATAAAAACCAACACCCTAGGAATAGTTAACGCTAGAATTAAGGAGGCTACTAAGTTTATAACTATAGTAAAGACTATTAAGGATATAGAATCCTACCTTACTATATTAGAAAAACACAAGTCTACTATAATGGCTTTAATTTCCACTATTAAATCCTTTATTAAATCACTTTAGTTTAAAGTAAAGGCTATTAAGGCTAAGGTATAAACCCTTAAAACTATAGGCACCCCTAGGACTTCTACTATAATAAGATCCACTAAGTGCACTAGGAATAAGACCCTAACTCCCTAATTAAGGTATTCTACGTGTATAAAACACTAGCTAGCTACTATAGGTAGCTTAAAGGCTACACTATAAAAAGGGGAATCTATTAATCCCTTTAATAGGATATTCTAGTGCTCCTATTGTTTCTTACACTATTACTTTAGTAGTTCTCTATTATAGGAATTCTAATAGTTATATAAGTGTAAATAGTTTCTAATTTTCTATATTGCTTACCTACCTTAAAAGGATAGAGTTAGTAGGAAATATAATAGTTTAGCAGGATTACTTAATATCTATAATGTCTACTACTAGAAACGTAAAATCCCTATAGGATTCCACCTATATTTAGATAATAACAGTGGCGAATAAAGCATATAAGTATTCTTAACTTTAAGCTATAAAAACTATATCTTTATTTATGCAAAAACCTTACCTATGCTAGCGCCTGCCTTAGGTTATAGAAAACAATAATATCTAAGGGTCTTTATTTACTTAGCTAGGGCTATAGCCTAGCCGCCTAAGCATACCACTAAGCATAAAAAACTTACCTTACTATAACCCTCTTATAACCTCCTCTTAATTAATAATGTTATTACCTTTATATTATAGGTTGCCCCCTTTATTTTCTTTATTGCTATTATTAGCGTTTGCCTATACCTTATTACACTCTTTACTATTCTTTCTATAGCTGCTTTTCTACATAAAACTATTGTCTTCCCTATATAGCTATATAGGGTTTCCTTAGTCTTAACACTAAAACCATAATATTTAGCTATATAATGCTAATGCTACCTTAAGAGACTCTCTCTACTAGGGAGGAAATTAACTAAAACTATAAAGAAATACTTAACCTCTTTACTAAGCTAGGTAATATATGTTTTAAAGCTTACTATAGTACTAATACTATAGGCAGTGTAAGATAAATAAGAAAACCCTTTATTTTTAAATTATACTGTATTATAACTACTAGGGACCTTATTAAAGGTAGTTTCTATAGGACCTTCCTGCTTTATAAGGTCTATAGATTACACTACCTCCTAATAAATAGTAGCTTACTAGAGCTAAATATAGCTTTTATTTGCTATATTATAGAACTTAGTATAAATGCTTTTATTTAGCTCTCTTTAACTATTACTATTTATATTAATAAAACTTTTATTAGGCAAGACCTTTAAACCTATACTAAAAGCAGCATTAAGGATATAATAAACCTTTAAAATAGGATTATTCTCCTTAGAATCCTATAAGCTTAGTAGCTTATTAATTTCTTTATTTATTTTACTAAAACCTATAACTATCCTAATACTAAATACATTCCCCTTACTTATTATAGACTAGTAGGAGACTACACTAGCATTTTTATTTAGTATTACTTATATCTCACTAGTATATATTATAAGGTTCTCTATATTAGCACTATAAAAGTCTAAACACTTACTACCTATATCTAAACACTAGCTAATAGGATAACCTATAACTTTTATACTAATAACACCTAAAAGGATTAATATAGTATAAGTACCCTTAAAACTAAGTAGAAGCTTAACTTTAGTATAGTATATCTCTATAATAATATAGAGTTTACTTAATATTAAAAAGAAGCTAAGGCTATAGTAATAACCCTTAATATATATACCCTTAATGCTATAGCTAATTATAAAGGGTAGGAAATCTTTAAAAGGGTCCTAGCTAACCCTATAGTTTAATATTTCTTTACTAAAGATATTTACTTTATAATAGCATACTAAAGCTATACTATAGACCTTAATAACTCTAAAGCAGCTAGTAATAATAAGTCCTTTAGTAATAGTAATATATCTTTAAGCAATAGAAGTGAGTAGTAATGGCGTAGAATATAGCAGTATACTAGAGGTAAACCTTAGAGGATTTAATAGTTCTATAGGGGATATAGATGTTTATGCTAACTTACTTATATACATTCCTTTTCCTTATTTATATAACTTCTATAGGTTAGTTTATAACCTAGCTATATATAGACTCCTATAGCTTATTTCTTTTTTTCTTTTAGTTTCTTAACTTTATATATAGATTACTATAGACTTACTTTCTTTCCTTTTTTTTCTTTTCTTTTTTAATTTAGATAGCTTAGAATAAGCTATATTTTCTTCTATAAAGGGGGGACCTATTATAGTCTATATATAACAGCAGAACCCACTATATATAGGAGGGTTCTGCTCCCCCTTTCTCCTTATAAGGAATAACTTTAACTATATATACACTTAACCACCTACCTATAACTTAAGTGTTCCCTCTCTTTATAACTTTATAACGTACCACACCTATTGTGTGAGTACCCCCAACTTACGTGTGACATCCAGCACGTAACAGCTGCTTTTTAAGGCACTTTATTAAATAAACTTAGGAGCTACTAGCACGGCTTATACAAACTACAGCATTTATAAGCCCTTTATTATGGCTAAAACTAATAATACTAGCGGGCAGTGTTGGCTATATAATACAATATAAGCTATTCTAATAGAAAGCGGTTATGTAAGTTACCTTTAATATATTACTATATAAATTACTAGCTAATATGTCTTTCTCTACCTAGGTTAACTAAATTGCCTAGAAAGATAACACTCTTATGCTCTTTTTATTAACTGTTTTTATAGGCACTAAGTATAAAGTTTATATAAGAAAACGGCCAATAATAACACACGTAAGAGTATAGCTAATAAAGCAATTTTTTACAGGCAAGTTAGTAAAAGAGTGTAATATACTATCTATCGCTACCTAATATAATAATTATATAAACGCTATTAATATTAGTAATTAGTATAGAAGTAGCTTAGGCTTTAATTACTATACTTGTATAAGAGGTTAGCAGGCAGTTATATAGAGCTTTCTTCTTAAGATTTCTCTTATTAATAGCTTCCTCTTATAACTTTATAGTGACTGCATTTAGAAGGCATACATACAGCAGGTTAACTAGCAGCAGCAGCTAGTTAATAGTTTTTATAAGGCTTACGCAAAGACTAGCAACCCTAGGCAGCGTAATCAAGCCAGCAACGAATTTATGCCTATTTTATAGTATAAAAATATCCGCTAAGGGAAGAATTCACCTTACCTAGCCTATAAAGGTTATAGAATCAGTTAGACAAGGAATCCAGCGCCGCTAAATAAGCTTAGTGGTAAGGCCTTTAATTAGCGAAAAACGCGGAATCTTTCAAGGTGGGGTTGCGAGATATGCGATATATCTCTTTATAAATTAAAGCGTTGCTAGGACTTCTATCATAGTATAAATTAGTATAGCGCGCGAAGTACCCTCAATGCAGATGTTTTCACTGGTGGATAAAGTGGGTCGGTACAAAATTGTAGCCTTCTCGGCATCAAGGGGATATGTAGACGCCCGCCCCAGCACACCTCGCTGCCGTTGTTCAGTGTCCGAGCTGACGCCCTACCATGAGAGCCCGTATTTTTCTCCTCGGCTTCAGTGCCCTGGGATGCGCTTCCCCCAGGGATTTGCCAATCGCCCAGGAAACTCCAGATGTCGCAGATGTCCTTTACGAGAGAGCTCCCGCACCGACGCCAGTCATGGCTGTGGATCGCCGGGGGCTCGGTGACGACATCAGGAGTCTAGTCGGGAATGCTGAGAACAGATTGTCTTCCTTGGTTGAATCCGGCATCTTGAACTTCGCCAATGGCTTCCCAGCCGGCACAGCTGTTGAACAGTCTCTCGGGATATCGAGCAATGATTTGGCGGCCCAGCCAACCCAAGTCATGAACCTCCCGTGAGTCGCTCCTTTTCCCTCCCCTTCTCCGGCCTGATGATGGATCCATCTGGGATGTGATTTTTCTTCTTCTTCAATTTTTAATTTCCATTTTCATCAAATTCTAACCAAGGCGCCAATGTGCGTGACGACATATGCAGCTCCTACGGAAACTGGACCGACCGTGGCTGGAACCTCCGAATCCACGGCAACGTGTACAAGCTCCCCAACATATCGCAGGACAAGGTCGACGATCTCGCCAATGTCTTCCTGGTGGGAACCTCGGTAAAGGACCTGAGCGACTCGGAGAAGGCTCAGGCTCGCAACGTGACGCGGTCCATTTTCGTTGTCCAACAGGGCGACCAGAACGTGACGATGGACCTTGTCAATGACGTTGCGATGAACTCGCATGGAGGAATAGCAGGCGCTGTCGATGCGGTAAGGAACAAAAAAAAAACCCTAGAAGCTTCAGATCTTGGGCATCGCGGGGATCTGGATGTTGTGTTTTCCCCCGAAATGCGCATGCAGAGCAAGTAACTCTTCCCCGTCGATTTTACTAACGAGCGGTAATGGAAATTTGTAGAAAGGCGGTGGACAGACCATTCGACTGCGTGGTACAACGACCATCGAGGGCGACTTTGATGAGTTTGTGCTGCTTCAGAACACGACGGGGCCCAAGGGCGGATTCATGATTTCGGGGAATGAGACGTCTCGGATTCAGACACTCAACATGTATGCACATGGCACCGACTCTGGAAATGCCACGGCCTACCTGGTGCCTTCCACGGGACTTACCATCATCTCGGACATTGACGATATTCTTCGCGTCACGAAAATCTACCAACCAAAGGAGGGTATCCTGAACACCTTTGCCCGCTCGCTCGTACCATGGATGAACATGCCGCAAATCTACGCAAACTGGTCTGCGTCCGTCCAGAACATGCATTTCCACTACCTCACCACCACTCCGGAGCAGGTCACCAGGACGTACATGGAGTTCATCTACAAGACGTACCCCCTCGGCTCCTTCGACACCAGACCACTCAATTTTTCGGACACCAAGGCGACATTGCACATCCGTCGGTTCTTGCTGGACAAAATCTTTCAGACTTTCCCCCAACGCAAGTTCATCCTGGTGGCCGACACGAGCAATTCCGACGTCATGGCCGCCTACCCTGCCCTGTACAAAGATTACCCCGGTCAAGTGGCCTGCATTCTCCTGCGGAACACAAGCTCCACGGATTCCGGAGACAAGTTCCCATACAATACGTCAGGATTCAAGGGTATCCCTCAAGACAATTACATGTTTTTCCACGTGCCGGATGACTTGGTGCAGCTCGACATTGCCAACGGGCATTGCCTGAACAGGACGATTGCGCAGAACGTGACCTTTGGGGAACAGGGTCTTGCGCTCGGCCTCGGAGACAAGGGCAGCTCGGCCGTGCGGGTTGGTGGTCCGAGTATTTTTGTCATGCTGATTATTCCACTTGTAGCAGCTCTGTTATCAACAAGATTCTCGTAGTATTGCCGTACCGGGGTCTTCTCATCATGTAAGGTGGTGGATTGCACATAGAAGTGGCGCCCAACGGCCTAGTCTGATGGAATCGTCTCGAAAGCTCGGGGTGGGAAGGATAGGCACGAGGACGAGTGAATGAAATTGCCCAAGATTTCAAAAGAAGAAAATCCTCTTCCCGTTTTTTTCTTCTTCTCTGGGCCATATCATCCTAGCTACATCTCATGTACATGACATGTACACATTGGCGTTGATGACTCGTCCGGTAAGGGGCTCAATGCAGGGTTTTTGCGGTAATGAGTGCCGGAGACGGAGGAACCTGCCACAGAACAAAAGGAGAAAAAAGTGCTTTCCTTCGGATGAACCACACAAACCCCGTGTTCCTAAGCACCAGGGGTATCACCCACGCGCTTCCGTGCTCTTGAACCGCTTCATTCTAGGAATCAACTGGACAAGAGGCAGGAACTGCACCTGTTTCCCCGCGGCCGTCGACCCCGCGTCCTTGCAGACTCTATAATAATGTTAAATGCAATGCAATGCACCCCAAAAACCACCGCAAGCGTTACCGAGTGGGACGAAGTGGGCTGAACACCCGTCGGAGGAATTACGTACATGTTAAAGAAGGGGGGAGAAATAATGATGGCGAGAGATAATACTTTTTCACGCACACATTCCTTTGCCGCGAGTCGAGTAAAGTGGTTCTTTTCCTCCATCTTTCACGTAGGATTTGGGACTTTGACCCACGTGGTTCCACGGGGAGAGCCGTTGAGTTTGGAGGCGAAGGATGGGCGGCTTTTAGCCGCAGTCGTACTCTTTGGCATGCGCATGCAGCTTTTTGTACCGCATCGACGGGTCATTTGTCTTGACTCTTGCCCGGCCCGCTTGAGTTTTGCCAATAAGTTTTGTTTTGGTGGTGAGGGAGGAGGGAGAAGTAGCTAGAACACCAGACCAGACACTTTTTCTTTTTTTTTCTCTTTTTTTTTTAAAAAAAAAATTGAAAAATTAAAATTAAAATAAAAACCAAAAATAATAATCATCTTTCGGAAGGGAAAGAGCGGGTGTGTCTTGCCCAAGGCTTTCCCGCTGACAGCACTCTTTTCGGACTTCCAAAAGTAAACGATGTGGCCCAACTCGCATTCTACTTGTAGACGCCGCTCAGGCATGCCGTACCTCATTTTTTTTTCTTCTTATCCCCTTGATGCCGAGAAGGCTACACCCATGTATCGACCCACTTTTCTTCGTTGTGCTATTGGTCTAGCTTCAAGTGACTCCGCGCGA